>JBAMJV010007553.1:0-82125 GCA_037951105.1 Echinarachnius parma
CGCCCCGATTGATTGGTAATCATTGTGCGAGTCTTGGGCGCCTTGGTGATTGCGCTAGGCCAACGTCGAGTCCCCGCTCGCTTATGCCTAGGTCACAAATGATCCGGGCACCGTACGATTTTTCTCCCTACGGCGGATTTTCTGCGATTTTGGGAAATTGTGATATCGTACGATGTCTGTGGTATTTTAGAGCAGCAGTCACATATTCTCCGGGGCCCGTACGATGACCTTTGTCTTAAAATAAAACATTAATCGCACGGCTCCCGTGAACACAAACTTAGTGCCCGTACGGGTGCCTTACGGTGCTCTTACGGTGTCTCCACGGTACCCGTACGATTTGAGTGGCCAAATATTCAGTCTCAAAATCGTACGATATTCGAAAAAAAGGCTGCGATGTCCGTGCTGTGCCCGTGCGATGCCCTTGCGGTGCCCGTGCGATGCTCTATACGATGTGTCTACGGGCTTACGGCAAGTAAAACAATCGTACGATGCATTTTTTTTTTTACTCCGCGTTAAACAAATTTTTGATATCGTACGGCGAGGAAAAATGCAACGGCGACCGTACGATAGCCACGACACCCGTGCGGGCGCCGCAAGATTTCACCTAAAAGTGGCATCGTACGGGCGCCGTAGCCCAAATCGGAGCATTTGTGACCGTAGCATTACCTTACGCTTCCATCAAATGAAGAGCTCAGTTCAAAAAGGCGATAAATCCACTTACCATACAAACAAGTTATTAAAACGATATCAGCACATTAATAAGCTCCTTACCTATCTATAAATCCAAATTTTCGGACATAAATTATAACACAATCAAAATCAAAATATGGAAATGCAATAGGCATGTATACAACGTTAGGCGAAGATACTCTCGAAGTTGAACATGTGGATTTAACGCCTTTTGGAATTAAGCTCTTCAAATGCACTCGTCATCATATTGATAACCATTGCCTTACATGGTCAGTGATTACGCGGATTTGGTCACGCTTGATTGCAACCAGGTAAAGGTATGACGACTTAAAGGGACAGTACAGTTTTGGTTAAACATGATTTTAGTAATTGAAACTTGTAAGATATCATAACAAACTAACATTTATATTTCACTGATGCTTGAAAGGTAGTAAAACATGAAAACGGTCAGGTTACAGGGCTGTTTTTATTCAACATATTTCGGTATATTTTAAAAAATGTGTAAGATTTGAAATATTTCTTTAAATTATTCATATTACGAAATCAGGGTCGCTGTTCATATTGTAGTAAATGTGTTGCTATATATAATACGATTTCAGGGTCGCTATTCATAATGAAGGGAAAGGCACGCCAGCCACCCTGTAACTGTTGAATGACTATTCAGGGACTTTGGATATTGAAAGTAATGTTTTTATAAAGCTTTACTGAACACAGTCATGAAAACGTCGTAATTTCATGAAAATGCGCATCAACAATATTTCAGCAATAACAATCCCATCTGACTATCATAATGTGGCGTGGGGAGTGGGGGGGGGGGGGGGGGGGGGGGGGTGCTGCAGCCTCTAAAAAGACGAGTGTAGATCTACGGACGGAAATTGTTATCCTTTGTTTTTTAATGCTATAGAGAATACTGTGTTTCTAATCATTGTCAAAAGTGCATGTGTTGTTTTAAAGATTTGCATGCATTGGACTGGAGAGGGCGCTGTTCCATAAAGGGACACCTGGGCCCCGTTGCAGAAAGAGATTGTAAGTTACGATTGATCGTAAGTCAGAAAATTTTTCAACCAATCAGATTTGCGCATCTAGAACACGTGATCCGACTTACGATTAATTGCAACTTACAATCGATTGTAGCGTCTTTTCGCTCGGCGACGGGACTATGGCTACAACGCTAATCTTAGCGGGGGGTCGCACTCAGAGCGAAAATTTCCCCGTAGCGGCCAAACCTAGGACTGTAGTTCGCCGAATTAACGTCGGGCGTAGAGCCGCTACGCGGGTACGTGATCAGCCAATCAGAGCGCTTGGACGGCGAGGCTCGCTGCCTCACGTGTTTCATGCACTGATTCGTACACACGCGCTGCATGCACAGTACAGTATGTTGTGATTTGTACTGCCTATACCGTATGCTTATAGTACAACATGCATGATAAATGGAACGAGTGAAACTCCCGCGTATTCAGAATTGCGAAACTGCAAATAGATCGCGACGGTAGCCAGAGTACGGGGACGATCAAAGCTAATTTAAATCCCCCGTAGCCGCACTCCCGTCGCACAGCGAAAAGACGCTTGTATCTCTTTCTGCAACGGGGCCTAGGTGACACTAGAGTACAAGGGCGTCGATTTCTTCTCATGGTTGGGGGGGATGATCATGGGGTTTGACCCAATGACGATGCGGAGCATCGTCCACGAGCCGCGTAGCGGCGAGGCGATTTTTGGGGGGCTATTTTGCTAAGGGGGGGGGGGGGGGGTTTGACCCAATGACGATACGGATACTGTGTGGGTCTGGACACAATGATGGCGTTTTTCTATGCACATCACACTTTCACTTGGCAGCCCAAGGGGGGGGGGGGGGGTTAAACCCATGATGGCGTTTGTCTATGCACATCACATTTTCACTTGGCAGCCCAAGGGGGGGGGGGGGGGGGTTAAACCCCCAACTCCCCCCCCCCCCCCCCTCCCCCCCCCCCCCCCCCGTAGATCCGCGCCTGGGGGGTGGGTGTGGGAGGGGGGTGTCCCCCCTCCCACGGTAGGGAACTTTTGCATTTTGGGGCTTGCAATTGTGCAATCTGGAGCATACCTAACGCATCAATTTCACGTTTTATAAACTTGTTTCTGAGTTACCGTGTTATAGATAAACACAATTAATGAAATCAAGTTTGCAGAAAACCAAAGGGCGGATCGCACTTCTTTTGCTTATGGAGGAATGAGTAAGGACTTTCTAACATAAGACATACGATAGTAGCCTCTTCCACAATTACATGCGCCAGTATATATATATATTTTTTGTTTACCCTCCCAAATATTGGGGGGGATGATAATACAGGCCATCCCCCCCACCTCAAATATTGGGGGGGGGGATATATCCCCCCCATCCCCCCCGTGATCGACGCCCCTGCTAGAGTACCTACATACTCTATATAGATGACACGGCAGTTTGTACTAAATTTAGTCTTTATACAACTATAACCAGGGTTACGGCAGTGTATTTTTGAACCATGTACAAGGCATTCGCTAGACGGCACCGCGCATCTGCTTTACGGTTTTCTTGCAAAGTTTTCTTGTCAGCGGTGTTTTTTTGTTCTTTGTTGTTGTTATATCAGCGATCAGCTATGATGAATGACTTTCATAACATTACACTTTTGATTATCGTTATCAAAGGAGATTATGATGAATACTTCACTTGACTCTGAGTGTGACTTAGCTCGGTTACCTCGCTATCATGAGAGTCATAAAGACTATCACACAAGCTATTCATAAAACGAATTAAAGGGATCTAGTAACTTTGTTGGCAAGTGCAAAAAGTGATGAGTGAAATACTGATTAATACAATTTGTATTGGAGTGATCTCATATGTCCACAAATTAATGTGCGAAAATGTCAAGTTAATTGGATGTTGTTTTGCTGAGATATGTGCAATTTCATATCTGAACACTTTAATCGTAAATATCTTTTGAACGAAATGGAAAAAAAAAAGAAAAAGAAATTTGTCCCGTGCTTTTATTCTTAATATGAATATAATAATGTATGAGAGAACCACTAGAGTTCCAAGTAAGTTTTGAGGATTTGGACAATGTTACTAAGCCCCTTTAAGGGGTCGTTATTAATAAAGGCATAATGACCTCGGATCATGAGGTTCGCTACCCATAATAGAGATGAAGACTCGAAATTCATAATTCAAATTGAGGGTCACTACTCATCAGGGTAACTAATCATAATGTTAGAAAAGGGTTACTATATTTGTCAATGGGTACCCTCCAAATCCATCCACCTCCACATCACGGTATAGTTCCCAGCCGACCACCCACCCCCCCCCCCCCCCCCCCCCCCCCCCCCCCCTCCATATGTGGCAATAGGAGAATCAGGGCTCTGTATATACTGACTTTGAGTGTCCTTGAGATATCCTGGTTGGACCAGATGGCACTTTTCAGCCTTCCAAATGACCAGGCTGCCAGTCTTGTTCATCTCATCACATCATCTTCTATAGAAGGTACCATGCTGCCGAGAAGAGAAAAAAATCCACTTTCTCGATGTTGGTGTTGTTTAGTGTAATAACTTGTTGGTCCTCTGTCATGATTCTGCATTTCGTGGCATTGATTTTCATTCCCAACTTCTACATGCCTTTTTCAGTTCCCTTGTAGAGATTTGGAGGTTTTCAAATACAAGTTCCATGAGGGTGGTGTCATCTGCATATCGGATGTTGTTAGCATGCATGTCACCCATCTGTATTCCACTGCCTATTTTTTGGATGTCCTTCATCACAAATTCCAGGAATAGGTTAAAGAGGCTTGGAGAGAGGAGGCAGCTTTGTCGAACACCAGTAATGACATCAAACCATTCGGTTATCTTACCGTTCACCATAACAGAGCATTTGCTTTACTTGTACATGCTCTCTATAAGGTCGACTAAGGACTTCAATACTTTACCTTCAATATGCACATTAAATCAATGAAACCACTTGACAAGTCCGTTTGACAGGTTGACGAATTGACATGAATGACATTCAGGTACGCTTTCCGATTGTATCAGAATAGATACGCGAACGATCTGGGATACAACTCTGACATCAATTTTCATGCTAGGTAAACATTGTTCTTTTAACCTGAAAATATGACATATAATTTACAGAATTTTGGCAATGCTTACTGGTATAATTAAAGGGAAAGTTGAGTTTTGGTAGAGAGGGCGCTAGACTACTTAATTGGTTTGTGAGGTAATGAAAAACTGAGTGTAAAATTTGAAAGAGCATAATATTTAAACAATAAAATCATCTTTGTTTGATCAAAATCGTTCAGAAATGGCTGAAATATCCATAAATATAACAATTTGTAATAAACCCGGGGCCCCGGGTTTATTAGAGAATTTTGAACCAGCCGTTAAAAATTCAAAAAAATGCTTCCTCTTTTCAAAAAAGTTACAAAATAGGTATTTAAATAGTTGTTGGTTATTTCTCTATCTAATCACTATTTCAACAAAGCATCACATGCACAATATTTTATTCAAAATGGTTGAAACCGATGAGTGTTTAGAGAGCGCCCTCTTACGTTTTAACGGCTCTTTTTGAATGATAACATGATCTTTACTACGTCATTTGTAATTTTGTGTTCCTTTCTAGTTATAACTATTAGTTTGTAATGTAATGATGCAGGTTTTGGTTACTAAAATTCAGTTTCACTAAAACTGTACTCTCCTTACCAGAACTCAACTATCCCTTTAAGTTGAAGTTCGATGGCATCGTCACAATGTCATTCTATACGCCGCTGTTATGTATGCATTGTGCAAGTGATCATTGAATTACATAGGATTTGCAACATTAATACAGTGCATGTTCGAAACGTGGCTTATTAATGTATACGCTGTCGTCTCCGCACACATTTTCAATACTTAACTAGGGGGTTCAATGACGAATTATGTTGATAAAGGCGCAGTTTATTGCTTAAACATGTCTGCTATTAAAGGACAATGAAATCCGGACAAATTGTTGCATGCACTATAAGTCACTAAATATGATGAATAGTCCCTGAAGATTTCAGCACAATCAGTCAATATATAAGAAAACTATGTCTCTTTGAAAATAGCCATTTATTTATACAAGTGATTCAAATTGGCAACACACACTGGCAAAGTTGTGGACTACTCCCCATATGTTTTGTACACAACATTTTCATTTTGTTCAATTTTCTCATAATATATGTTTACTCTTCGTTTGAGCTCAACATATGTTTTGTAGAATGCATTTATACATAACATATCATGAGTTGGGGGAATGGAAAAGTGTGACTATGAAGAAAACTGTAAACATGTGAATATTTGTGTACACAACATATGGGGAGTAGTCCACAAACTTATCAGAGTGCATACCAATTTGAGTTCCCCATAATAAATAAATGGACATCTTCAAAGAGCCATAGTGTTCTTGTTTCTTGCCCGATTACTGCTCTAACTTTCAGAGATTATTCCTCCTAATCTCTTCAAGTCATATCAAAGCAACAGTTTGATTGGGTTTCATTGTCCTTTAAAGGGATATAAGAGTTCTGATCAAACTGAATTTTAGTAACCATATCATAATTACAAACTAATGGTTATAATAACTCCACCATACTTGAAAGGTAGACGACCTCAGTTTACAAACAGCTAAGATATACGGCTGTTATCATTAAAACAAAAGCAGCCGTTACAACACTAGAGGGTGTCCTCTAAAAAATATATTGGTTTCAACCACTTCTTATATAACAAACATTTTTGGGGGCAAAAGGTGGACAGGGTCTTTAAAAGAAACATTCTGGCGAGAAACATCAGCCCCGACATGCCGGAGGGCCGATGCAGAGAAAGTTTTTTCTTTCTTTTTTCAATTGATGTGATTATTAGCTTCTGCGTGTATGGTTTACGCATGATGGCATGTATTCTTTTTCGTATTATTCTTGTTTAATTTGATAAACGAAACCTATTTTTAGGAGAATTTAGGAGATGATAAGATACCGCAATATCCAATAACGCATATTGATGAGGAGGCGAGGATGAAGCTGTATATATACATTATATGCATATTTATGCATGATGGCATGTACATGATTTATTACGTTACTTTGTTCGGTTTTTCTATTTGATAAATGAAACCTTTTTTATGGGAATTTAGAAGATGAGGAGATTACGTAATGATCCAATAACGCATGTTAATGAGGAGGCATCTGTATAATATATTTACATCGGTTTTGTGGTTTGCAGTATCATATCATTAACACTTTTAACCCGTTCGCTGTCATTATGACAAATTGTTAATAATGATAAATTACTATGGCAGCACTATAAGGACATTTTGGCCCGAAATTGGCGAAATTTAGGCCAAAATAGGACTTTGGCAAAAATTTGGCAACATTTTTGGCAACATTTTGGCCAAAATGCCACCATAAAAATGTGTCATTATGACAAACATTTCTTCAATGGGTTAACTTACTGTTTGAAGATTTCTAACAGTATATGTGACCGACCTTACACCACAAAACGACCAATAAGTCGGGAAAAAATGATATTGCTAAACATTAAAATAGAAGCCATTACTGGTATATAATTTGACATATTTGGACTAGCAAACCCTTTCCGAATGCCTAAGATATGGAATATGGCTGACGCATTTGTAAAATAAGGGAGAAACGGGCCGCTTAAAAGATCTGTGTATATTCATGGGTTGTAATAAGATCACATTTATTCAATGAAAAAATAATATTTAAACATGATTTCTGACGCTCAAAATTTCTCAGAAGGTAGATTAAGATATGCTTATTCAGGATATACCAAAATCCTTAATATCATATTTTGAACAGACTATTTTAGCTAATAAAAGAGAAACTACCACGCCGACATTACGGTCATTTTGTGGTGTAATGTCCAACTAAAGGTAATTATGAAACAAACTAATGATAACATCAACAAATATTATAGGAATCACGTATAATAGTCCACCAAGCAGCGAAATAAAAGAAACTTAAGAAAAAATAATAATGAAAAAAAAATAAATGTAAAAATACAAAATAAATCCTTATGCAACATTTGTATGACATACTAGTATATAAAACATCCAAATTATACAAATTATACTCAATTATTATATATCATAATATTTATTAAATTATTGTACACAATGTTCTTATTATCAAAATGCAATGTTTCATGAGAAATACTTTAAGTATAAATTAAATGAATATTCAACAAAGACAGTTTATTTTATAAAACGTGTACAACAATGTTATATCTTTAATATACATGTAGGATTTCTCGGTCAATTTCGTAAGTTGGCCACACGAATTAATTTGGTGTGCATTCAATTCCGCCGATTTTGTCACCGCAGCTGTATTTTGCAGTTCAAATTCGTTTTTTAGCATTCGAATTCATATAACAATCATTCGAAAACATTTTGTTTGCATTCGATTTAAAACACGTTTCTATTTCGTAAAATTGTCATTCAATTTAAAGCGAGCAAATTCGTGACTACGTAATACCGCCTTCCGTGAAATCCGTTGGCGAAATTGAATGCTAAAAGTGGTAAATCACTTGACAGACGAGCTAAATCGTATGAACAAAATGCAATTTTGAACCACAATTCAGGGGCGTCGATCCTTTTTTGCCGCGCGCTTCGCGCGCATACTGTTTCTAAACCCTCATCTACAGCACACCGTCACAGAAAATAAAATAATCTGAAATAATATATCTTTCAGTCAATTCGGTCCATATGCACTGAACGCAAATCAAATTGGAATATCATGTCCCCCCACATTTGAAAGTGGAGGAGAATCGGAGATTGTCCCCCTCACTTTGTCATTATGTCATGTATGTACATGTATGTTTGGTTCCATACTTATATACTTCATATTACGTGAAATTTCTGTCTCAGGTGTGCACCAAATCGCACAATTTCACGCCCAAAAATACAAAAACTCCCTACTGTGGGAGGGGGACACCCCCTCCCACACCTCCCGGCTCGGTCGCTTCGCTTCCTCGCAATGTCTCCCCTCCACTTTGGAGAAGTTGTTGACGCCCTTGCTTGGTTTCATGGGAGCTCAATGCCCTAGACTATATTGATGGCTCTATAATTGTACAGGATCACGTGAATCCATCTCATGCAAGGCTCAATCTTTTCCTCGCTATGCCCTTTAAAAATACGTTACGAGTAGGTTCACTATTTTATACAATTTTAACACCCATGATAGGAGTTGCAAATGTCTGAAATCTAAAAGCTTTCGGGGGCTCTGCCCCCTGGACCCCCATTATTGTCCCCAAATGTGGGTGCCCCCCCCCCCCCCCCCCCCAAAGTCAGGTCTTCGAGCCATCAAAACACTTTCAATGAGCGCATGATAAAACTTCCAGGCATGGACAAAATTCAAATTTCGCCCCCCAATCGCAAAAACGGATCGACTCCCCTGCCACAATTGCAAGCCTTCAGCTCAATTTCGCGAAATTGAATGACACGCTTATCAAAACGAATGAGAAGCTTACGAAATTGGCCGAGAAACCCTTTATTATTTATAATTATATTTAAAATTTATAATTATAATTTAGGGCGACACCACAATGGTTCTAAGACCCTTCCAAACATGTGCTTTCCAACACCCATCTTGCCTCCTGCTTTTGATTATCATTTAAAGGGGATATACCTATTCATTTTTAATTATTAATTCATTCGCCGTTCATTTATTTATCTATTCACTATTTTTTCCATCTATCTTTCTCTCTATTCATGTTATTCATTCGTTGATAAATGTTTGTTGTATTTGTTTATTATGTATTCTTTGTATTTCGTGTTATTGCTCTGTCAGTGATCAAAACACTGTTTCCAAAGAGGAATTGTGTTTATATATTAAGATATCATATTATATTAATTCTTTTATTTATAATATTCACCTCCAATACATTCCACTTAAAAACCATAGTTTTTAATTTAATGTGTAAACATTGTTATACAAACGGAAACACACGAAGCATAAGGTCTGGCTAGATACTATGTTTAAAGGGATCTAGTAACATTGTTGACATGTGCAAAAAGCGATGAGTGGTTGATACAATGTATATTGTTTTTATCTGATATGTCCACTGGGTGTTGTGTGAAATTTCAAGTTAAATGGACTTTATAATATGGCCGAGTAATGAGCAAAAATGCAAAGTGACATTCACTAACTCATTGCACTCACTTTGTACACGGTTCTGACGATCCGTTGGATAATTTGACATCTGAACACTGCAATCGTAAATATCTTTTTAACGAAACGGAAATTTGAAAAACGAAACCCTCTCCCATGCTTTTTGTGTTAATAAGAATACAACAAGGTATGAGGGAACCGCTAGAATTCAAATTGGATGTTGAGGATTTGGACAATGTTACTAAGTCCCTTTAACTCTGAAACGGCCTTTCTCTACTCCCAAGATACCGTTATAGCAGGATATAAAGCGCGCACAATACTATAATCCGTGTGTGATGCCAATGGGTGACGCCACGGCGAAGGCAGCTCGCATCGTATATCGAGAAACGGATTATAACTCAGAATGATACCCATCGCGAATTGCGTAGCAGTCAGTTTGGAGTGCAACCTCCAAGTCGCTAGGTCGTTGATTTCGCTGGGGAATCCGGACACGTATACGCACGGACGTTTATAATATAATTATACAGAGGAGGGATTTGTTGCGTGAAAGCATCAGGAGCCTGCCGTCTCGTCCGGCGGTTAATTCCAACGGGAGCCCACTAATTCGCTCACACTTGAAGTTTGAACAACACCGTTTAATAACGAGGATTTTAGTCTCAACAAGCACCTCGCATACCTCTCGCGTTTTAACTCCCGCTAGATTTATCAGAGACGCATCAATTGCAGATCGATGAAAAGCACCGAAGGGAAATTAATAGTTGAAGAATGGAACAGAGGAACTTGATTAACGAGCTCACAATCATTTCTATTTCCAGGTCAACTTGTGTGAAGGGAAACTAAAAACGGAAGAGGATGCCTTAGCTGCTTGTGAGGCTGAAGATAACTTTCATTTGCCATTGCTTGGGCAAAATTATATTTGACGAGCACGAAGAAATGTATATACACGTAAACCTTTATGACGATATAAAATCCATATCAATCTCGGAGATATCATCACATGAAAATATCCCGCAACCTGGAATGGAGCTCTCATTTACATGATAGTATGAGATTTATATTTCAGCTGTGTTTGAGTACCTTTTTGGATATGATTCCCCTTGGTTTGAGATGGACTGATGCGAACTGAAGTGGATTAAAGCGGATCGAGCGAAATCAGGGATAAAACTGTAAACAAACATAGTTTTGCAGAAACATCACGTCAAAGTATAAGTTGAAGAAGGTAAGCTTGTTGTTTGAGCTACTTTGTTCTACGCAATGATTATTTAAATCATGTTGTTTTTGTCCCGTCGAGTTTCCTCGACGTCAGTTGAAACAAAGTCATGGTCGGACCAAGGATAGTACTAGGAGACATGGTTGGACATGTCAGATCACAGAAACAAAATGTTTGTTTTCAACCATGTCAGCCCTTGGTCAGTTTATGCACATATCAACACAGTTATCCCACTGACGTCCGCAAATTAGGGAAGTATATTATGTTTACATTCTAGAACAATCATATATATTATGTTGATTCAGAGTGAACTCAGCGGGGTTTCTGTATTTGTTCTATGTTATGTTTACTATTCAACTGTCTTCATGTCTTGTCATGCTAGCCTCTGGTGAAATTATGCTAGGCTCATTATGAACTTTAATTGTGTTACCGATGATAACCATTTTCAATCATCCAAAAATAAAACGAGCAAGGTATCAATCCAAACAAAGTGTTGTATATTAAAGGGATAGTTAGGTTTTGGTAAAGAGAGTACAGTTTTGGTCAAACTGAATTGTAGTAACCAAAACGTTCACCATTACATTACAAACTAATAGTTATAACTCCACCATGCTTGAAAAGTATACAAAATTGCCAACGACTTTAATAGTAAAAAGCCTATTATCATTTAAAAAGAGCCGTTAAAACACAAAAGGGCTCACTCTAAACGCTCATCAGTTTCAACCATTTTGAATAAAATATTGTGCATGTGATATATTGTTGAAATAGTGATTAAATCGAGAGACAATCAGCAACTATTTAAAAACCTCTTTTGTAAATTTTTGAAAAGAGGAAGCATTAAACAAAAAATTAACGACTGGCTCAACATTATTGAATAATTACAAATGGTTATGTTTATGGATATTTCAGCCATTTCTGAACCAATTTTGATCAAATGAAGTTGATTCTGTCATTAAAATTGTACGTTCTTTCGAAGTCTTTCATTATCTCACAAGAAATTATTTTGTGTAGCGCCCTCTATACCAAAACTCAACTATCCCTTTAATGTTTGTATATGAAAAGAGTTTGCTTTAAAAACTTAATTCTTCATAATTAATATGTTTGTGAGTGTGTGTAGACTACGATCTTGTACCGTATGTGTGGCCGTATCCTGTGACAAATAATGTACATGTCTTGATGTATAATTAATTAAACTGCCTGCTGGGCAAGATCATTATGAGCTCATCTACCAGTGCACTTGGTATGGCTACCAAATGGGTCGGGATGGCAGGGGTTATCCAAATAGCACCTTATAATGGTGGCGTCACACCGACCTACGCTTCTACTGCGCTCTAGATAATTATTAGCTGATCACACTCACTGGAATGTATCTGCAAAATGTCTTTTGTTCAATGTGGATCTGAATGGGAAGATTATCTCACTTGCTCGAAAAGAAAACCTCCCATGCATGCACAGACAATACCGCCCTGAACAATAGTCACCTCTACGCTTTTACTACGTTCATTTTGGGGGTGTCCAAAATGAACGTGGCAATGCCACGATCTGAGCTTTTGTCAGGGAGCCGGCCATTGTATGTTCATGCATGAGAGGCTATCCTTTCACGCATGTGCGATAATCCTTCCATTCATCCGTCATTTAACAAAAGACATTTTATAAAAGGCCACCCTAGCTACTCGTTCCTACAATGCTTCGCCTCGCACTTCCAAATTTATGAATGGGGATTATGAGCGCAGTAGAAGCGTAGCTGATGTGACGGGGGTATAAGGGAACAGATTGATTGATTAATCCATCTCCAAAAGTGTCGACGCTCAGTGGACAAAAGAATGATACATTACAGCTGCAGTGTCGTGGTCATAATTGATTGGGAGCACTCGAGTAATGCGGCGTTCCCACTGTCGTGCGACCCGTTACGAATGCCACGATTGGCCATTTGTAGCTGATCGTGGAACTTCTCTGAAATTTCAGGTTTAGATACGAGGTGATGCGAGTCGATACGTTCTGGTACGATCTGGTGCGCTTGGATGCGATATGGTCACGATTGGTGAATTTCAGGTGCCACGATCTGGTCTCCCGTTCAGATACGATCATATACGTTCCGATAGGATTGTCCCGATTGAGTCCACGATTGGGTCTCGATGTGACACGATCATCACGATCGGGGTCCCCGATTTGGGACGATCGGGTACGTGCAGATACGTTCGGATACCTTCCGATACGTTCATCACGAAACGATGCGCTCTGTTGCGATATGATACGATTGTGGTCGCGATGTCTTTCACGATGAGGATCGAGAGTGATCACGATTTGAGCTACGATTGGACTCCGACGGATATATATACAGCCCGACTGACCATGGACTTAATTGTTTCTTGAACAATTCTACAGAGTGAATACTACAATCCACAGTTATTGATGATGGCAGAAGTTGAGGATGATGACAACGTGACATTTGCAGTATAGTAATACTGCAAATGTCACGTTGTCATCATCCTCAACACTGCAAATGTCACGTTGTCATCATCCACAACACTGCAAATGTCACGTTGTCATCATCCTCAACACTGCAAATGTCACGTTGTCATCATCTTCAACCCTGAAAATGTCACGTTGTCATCATCCTCAACGTCTGCCATGCTTACATTATCGTATGCTTACATTATCACCAGAGAGGAAGAAGACGAGCAGCAGCCAAACCCGCCACAACCCAACCACAGAGGGCCAAGAGAGCTGGTGCTGATTGCGACCATGGCTCTTAGAGGAGAGGAGAGGAGACAACAGCTTGGCCAGTTCTCCAGCCTCATATACACCCAATTGTGGCTGGAAGATCCAGTAGCGTTCCAAAAATACACCAGGTTAACACCACAGCTCTTCGGTGAAGTCTCGGTGAAGTTCCAGGCAACCCCTCTCACCTGGACTGACTGGCAGTGACATTGAGTCACCTTGTCACTGGAAACAACTATCGGTCCCTTGCGTATGCCCTCAGGTGTGAAGTGTCCAGTATCTCAGAGATAGTTCCAGAAGTGTGCCAGACAATTGTGCAAGCGTACAAAGATGATGTGTTTAGCCTACCTGTGGCCCCCGAAGCCTGGACAGCCGTAGCTAAGAGCAGAGATGGAACATCCCCCACGCCATTGGAGCCCTGGATGGCAAACACATTGCTATCAAGAACCACACCACACTGGCAGTCTATACTACAATTACAAATGCCTTTTCTGATACCAATCCTAGCGATGGTGGATGCAGATTGCAAGTTTGTGTGGATCGAGTTTTGTGGAAAATGACACATGTCGGATTCTCATATATTTGGTGACTCTGAGCCTGGAAGAGGAAGCTCCTAGGACTCCCCCACCCTGCCCTCTGACTGCAAGCCCTGATCATGATGACCACCAAGACATGCCCTTCTCCATCCTGGGGGATGACGCCTTCGCACTCAGGAACTATACCTCATGACGCCATGCGGCACTTGTTGCTGCTGCTGCAAAGGAGGCCACGTTTCTGGCATCCACCGTCTCAGTGTAAGGGATCAAAAAGGAAAACTTATCCTACACCCACTTCTCGGTGCTGTTCATGTCAGTAATGACATCTCCTCTTGACCCACTCTTCTTGGCGCGTTTCTTCAGCCGGCCTATCATGGTCCTCAGGCTTGTGTACCATGTTTTAAGTTGCGCCACAGTAGTGTCTATCGTGGCAGCCCAGAGATCCCCCTTCTGGGTGACATCTTTGAAACCCGCAAGGAGTTTGCTGTAGAGAACCTCATTTTTTTATGAGGAACTCGATGGTCTCCACTTTTTGCTTTTCAGTCAGTGAAGTCAGGTACTGTTTTTCTTTCTCTTTGCTTTCTGGGTGGGGTGGTCTCCTCATCCTCCTCTGGTGCTGCCTCTGGCTGGACTGGGTCAGGCTCAGGGGGTGTGATAGTCTGGCCCTTTCCCTTCTTGCGTCTTGTACCCTTGGGTGGCATCTCTCAAAGGCTTCAAAATTAAGCAGCGAACTCTTATAACAGATCGTGAACGTACGTGGAAAGCGTGACTAATCGTATCTACTCGCATTTACTCGCATTTACTCGTATCTACTCGCATTTACTCGTATCTACCTGTATCAACTCGTATCTGCTCGTGAGTCATTCGTGTTAGGTCGTGAACAATGGTACCCGTCAGAGCGCCATAGATCTTAACAGATCGTGGGAGATCGCATCACATCTTAACAGAGCGTGGTGTCCAAGGTTGATCCCGATCACCACGATTTGGAAGCACGATTAGATGCGCTTTGTTACGATCCAATACGATCCAATACGATCCGATGCGATTATTACGATTGATAATTAATCGTGTTGATCGTAGAAATTTTTTGAACCGTTCCAAAAATTTCCTACGATCAACACGATTGCCACGACTGACCTTACGATCTGATAATATCTGATACGATCACCACGATTACTTCACGATCAGATACGAATGGCCAATCGTGGCGATCGTAACTAATCGCACGACAGTGGGAACGCCCTATAAAGGAGTGGTCACATTGGACACGACTCCCCACGACTAGACCCACGAATGCAGTACGCATTGGTACAAATCAATGGCAAGCCGTTTTTAACATTTATTCCTATTTCTTGATATCAAGAATTCAATTATTGATATCAGTTTATTTCTTGATATCAAGTATTACAAATACAGAAAAGTATTTCTTGATATCAAGAATGCATTTCTTGATATCAAGAATTCGATTTCTTGATATCAAGAATTGAATTCTTGATATCAAGAAATAGGAATAAATGTTAAAAACGGCTTGCCATAGATTTGTACCAATGCGTACTGCATTCGTGGGTCTAGTCGTGGGGAGTCGTGTTCAATGTGACCACTCCTTTACGTTGTCTATATTTGAAGAGCTGATTTCCAAAAGGCGCCAAATCCATTTCTATAATAAAAATGTAAGTACATTAATAAGCTACGTTGCTATCTAGATATCCCTATTTGTTAGGACAACTTATACAATCAAAATCAAAATATGGAACGTTCAATTAATATATTCCCAATAGGCATGTGTACAAAGTTGATCAAACAAACTGCTTTTCTAAAAGGTGTATTTTACGATTTTTTGAATACAGCTCTTAATTTCTTTATTTTGTAACTGATTCTCCCCTTATGTTTGTTATTGTTTGATCAAATTATACGTTATTGGGAGGGGGCACATGCCCTTCACCCCCCCCCCCCCCCCCTTATTCCATCCATGGCTATGCCACTGCATAATACTGGTAAATCGTTGAAGTCTGTATATATCTGTATACGTTGGATACCTATGGTGCCAGTTATGGTTACTAAAATTCAGTTTGAGCAGAACTGTACTATCCCTTTAAATTGTCGAAAAGACTGACGATCGAGAGTGCCATTGCTATACTGTCCATATTCCTCGCTATTACGTACCATGCTGGTTCCATCGTGGCTAAATATTAATATGTAATTATGTTGCGTGATGTAACGAGTTTTGACACTGACCGCCGACCATGCCGAGATGGTAGCCATTTATATATACAACCCATGCTAATTTGATATTTTCTTTTGCATGCTTTTGGGACAGAATATAAAACCAAATAATTATCACTCCTGCAAGGACATTCATTAAACATGCAATGCCAAACGACCCCAGTGTTTTCGGCCTCTGTCTTTTGCATCATTCAATCTTTAAACCGTGGATTTAACCTTCAGAAAGAGAGAATATAACTCCTGCAAAAACAAGGACTTTCATTAAATTTGCAACGCCAAACAAGCCCGCGGTGTTTTACATGTACTATCATACTGAGTCAGTATTATTTATAAAGGTCGCCTCTGCCTTTTTTAATTTTCAAGGGAGAATTACACCCAAAACAATGACTTTCATTAAAGGGATAGTTGAGTTTTGGAAAAAGAGAGTACATTTTTTGTCAAACTGAATTTTAGTAACCAAAACCTGCACCATTGCATTCCAAAATAACAATTATAACTACACCATGCTCGAAAGGAATAACACATTACAAATGACTACGTACAAAGCATGTTATCGTTCAAAAAGAGCTGTTAAAACTCAAGAGGGCGCTCTCTAAAAACTGATTGGTTTTAACCAATTTAAATAAAATATTGTGCATGTGATGTTTTGTTGAAATAGTAATTCGATAGAGATTATTAACAAAACCTCTTTTGTAAATTTTTGAAAAGAGGAAGCATTAAAGGGACTTAGTAACATTGTCCAAATCCTCAAAATCCAATTGGAAAACTAGCAGTTCTCTCATACCTTGTTTTGTTCGTATTTACAAAAAAACATGGGACAGGTTTCGTTTGTTCAATTTTCACTTTCGTATGAACGATTGAAGTTTTCAGATAATAAAAATATCCGTTGGAGTTTTGAAACCGTGTACAAAGTGAGTGCTGTGAGTATAAGTGAATATCACTTTGCATTTTTGCTCATTACTCGGCCATATAACGTCCATTTGACTTGAAATTTTCACACAATAGCCTGTGGACATAATATATAACAACAATACATTATATCAACCAATCATCTCTTTTTGGACATGTCAACAAAGTTACTAGATCCCTTTTTTTTAAATGTAACGGCTGGTTCGAAATTATCGAATAATTATGGGGCCCCACAAAATATATTACGAATGTTTATGTTTGTGGATATTTCAGCCACTTCTGAACCGATTTTGATCAAATAAAGTTTACTCTGTCATTAAAATTGTATGCTTTTTCAAATTTGACACTCAGTTTTTCATTATCTCTCTCAAAAAATGTTTTTGTGTAGCGCCCTCTATACAAAAACTCAACCCCGATAAACCGATTTAATTTATAGGGATCCTTTCTATATTTTGTATCAACGAAACCTGAACTGTCGATTGAGGGATGGATATAAATCCTGCCAAAAATGTAAGTATACATTTATTAAAAATGATAGAATAAGATACTGATGCATCACTAGAGAGCTAGGGGCTAATAGATTAATAATATATAAGGTGTAAGTCCAATACTAAACGTACGATAGCAATGTAAAACCCTATAACAAGTATTGTGAATAAAAACAAAAAACAACAATGGACATTCTGACATTCTGACATTTCTGATTATATTTTTAAAAAAGGTGTTTTCGAATGTAGTTATATTTTGTTATTGCGTGAAGCCATAAGTTTCTTTAAAAACAAAGAATGTCAACGAAGTTCCCATGAAAGTTATTTCCAGTATAGGATCTGCAGTCACGTGCCTATAATGCTCGTTCAACATCCACGATACCCGTTTGTAGAAATAAATCTTCTTAAGCCTGTTAGGTAATACTAAAGGTTATTTTTACCATGTGAAGCTAGGTACTAAGTATTTCCCTACGAGAATGTTTGTATATCGCATAGTTTAACAATACATCGAAAAAGTGTTTTCGAATGTAGTCATATTTTGTTATTGTGTGGAGCCATAAGTTTCTTTAAAAACAAAGAAAGTCAACAAGTTGAATGTTTTCAACAACAGTAAGATGGTTCATATGTTAAACAGCGGTTGATGAACAATTTCAACAAGTTGTTGAATTTGTTTTCACAGCGTTTTAACAGTGCATGATTATTGCGTATTTATATAACATCGAAGTCACGCGGCTATCCGCTCGTTCCATGTCCAAAATACCTGTTTTGGTAAATGTGTTTAAAAGCGTTACTAAACTTATGTTCGAATGGCTTCCCTTGATTTATATTTCCTTCAAGGTATTAAACCATTTGATCATACCACGGTGATACGTTACTTAAATTACTTAAAAGTGATCCATTAACTTTGTACCATTCAACTACAATCAGTTGGGGCTTCCACTCTTGTACCGTGTTGTTTGGCTCATCGTAACAGAATAAATGGGTTTTGATTTTTCAAAATTGTCTCACTAATTATAGAGATATTAAAGATTGATTTTGAAAGCGTAATTGACGCTTTCGACCGTATTCAAAAGTATCCGATTTCGAATATTTCACACGGACGATCGGTATAAAAAATAATCAGACATTAAACAAAAAAAATTCGTTAGGTAAACATCATTCTTTTTCCATGAAAATCTCACATATCATTCTCACGAATCGTACAATGTAATTGGTATATGATTGAAGTCTCAACTCTCAAGTATTACTTTTGGGGGAATATATAAAGGAAATGGATCACTTTCAAATGTTTTTTTCTCCCTCAAAGCGGCCATTGCAGGGGTATACATCTTGCACGAGTAAGCATTATAGGTACCTTACATCGATAATAAAACTGTTCATCTTCGTGTTGGAAACCATTCATTTTGCGCACAAGTTTATGGTATATTGTAATAAATATATAATACGTTAATACATAAATATTCATTAAATAATCAAATGATGTTAAATTTGAAGTAACGACCTCTGACCATGACCATCGACACCTAATAAATTATACACACAAGTGAGTTAATGAAGTCTCTTCTGACTGTATCATATTGGGACTCTGTAAATTAAGACCTTAACATGACTATAAAACTGCGAATATACGTACTTGTATAAAGTACAGTATAATTATACAACAAAACAAATTGCTGTATCACTTTGGCGATCTCTCGTACAGATCCACAGGTCGCTTTCTTTTAACCTTCGGGTTTGTGTCTGGTTGATATAGCAAATGGCCAGCATGATGATTGGAAAATGTTTCTGGGACTAACAGCAATCGAAACAAGAGCTTTCTGGCTCAGTTGGTTGAGCACCGGTCTAGCAAGCCGGAGGTTTCGGGTTCGATTCCCGGGGAAGCCCAACTATCTTTGTTCATTTAATTTATATGATATATTTCTGGTAAGTTTTCTCTACGTTTGCATTTACTATATTATTTTTTTAAATATTGAACGACTTGAGTATGCTTTACTTGCCCATCCTATAATTAAAGCACTATTTATTTTAGTAAATGTTTCACTACTCTCCTCAAATGTGCTGGTCCATAAATTATCATAAAAGAAATAATTAGTGTTATAATTGGTATGTCTTTTAATACGTACAAACATTTTGCCTGACATATATTTGTATTTATTGTAAATTGTTCATAATTATGGCGCTCTATAGAACTGTAACATCAGTATATATGCATAACAATCTATTTATAAAGCCTTCGATGTGATGAGCTTTCGTCTTAAATATTAAAGTGAAACCAGTAAAGTGTCTAACTCCACGAAAATTACTTGGAGCTTCCACATTTCTCTTCTACCGTGTTGTTTGGCTTATGGTAAGAAAATAATAAAATAGGGTTAGATTTGTTTTAATGCCCCTTTAGTATGACGATATCTATCATTGATAGTCATTCAGCTCAAGAGCATTAATGAACGGTCATAAACCTCATACACGTTATACAGTAATTCGTTGTAAGAGCTGACGCAATTTTTTCTTTTTTAACCAGGAAAGCAGTGGGGTTTTTTTCAATGAAACTTTCACACATCATTCGGACATATCTTACAATGATTTTGGTGTAGGATTGAAGTCTCAAATGTAATTTTGGGCAATATCTTACACTTTACAGGTGCACCTTTAAACGTTACTCAAATTACACAAAGCCGACACAGCGCGCATATTTTTTTACATGCATTATTTTCTTCGAGGACCCCATGTCAGGTTAAATACACCGTCTTTTTAAAATGATTAATCGATCATACATTTTCTGGACCCCATGGAAGACCAGGTGTGTCATGGTGGCACACCTGAAAATGGGCCATCCAGCCGTTGTTTAAAATGTGAACTTGTATTTATATTTGTTTGTTTTTTTGTATAACAAAGACAAGACAATACAAATCAATCAATCAATCAATCAATCAATACATACATTCTCATATAGCATTCCCTCTTCGCACCTATATTATCATCCTCTTATTGAAAATCATTCATTTTGCGCACAAGTTGCTGGTATGTATACAAAATATATGAATAGTAATTAAATAACGTTAGTACCAGGTGGTTAAACAAAAACAGAACTGTACGTACAAAATTGTGAAGTAACGATATTTGTCACGTGTCAAGGACCCCACTCGATTGTACATACAACCACGCTGAATCAGGCTAATCCGTCGGATGAGAATGAGATGGCTAATTTAGTCGACTATTTTGGATTGAGTTCTGCAAACCATCTCGTAGCGTGGAACCTGCTCTTAGTGGTGCAACATTTTCAGATAATAATCATTTGTAATTTTTGTAATAATGTAATAATGTATGTCACGTAAATATATTGTTAACAAAAGGAAAATTCGAAAAAAAAACAAAACCTGTTCCATGTTCTATTGGTAATATATAATATAGGAATATAGGAATATATGAGAGAACCACTCGAGTTTTAAGTAAGTTTTTTGGTTTTGGGGGTCAATGTTTCTAGATCCCTTTAAGCATGTCGTGTAATTAAACATGGGTCACCCACACATCCTTATAATTATTATGTATTATAATTACATCTATTTATAGATCGGCACTCGGACACAAAGAAGGTTAAACATGACTCAAATTACACAAAGGGCGCTCGGTGTCTATTTTCGTAACGTGACCTAAAGTGACATAAGGTGTGCAGGGGAAATACACCTTACACAATACTAATTATTGCATATGACATAAATAATAAATAAACACTTAGCTACATCTGTATGCAACACTAATTCTTACATCTTACATAAATGATAATAAACACTACCATATTATCGACCTCTTCTTCGAAACCTTAAATTGTGCGCACAAGTCGCTAATTACGCGTCAAATAACAAAACGTGAGGTAACGATGACTAACTTGGTTGTGCAACCTCGGTGTGTCAGAATAATTTAGGTCCCCAGAAAATGATAATATTATCGAAGGAAATAATAGAAATCCTTTCGGTCGTGTGTAACATCGACACATTATTTTAAGAACTTCACTGAGAACATTGAACATTTTGTCAGGTTTAATGATTTGGTTGATGCGCTTGGTTAAAACCTATTCCTCGCAGTTTTGTTTACTATGATATCTTTGTGTAATACTTTTCTGCTCTTTTAATTCAGTGATAATCTCCTGAACTGATAAAAACGATAACGATTTGACATGTTTGAGATAAATATACCAAATCTGTGAGGGGAAAATTATGTTAAGTTTGATATCTTGTTCCTACGTGCTTTTATTACGTATTGTATTACTCTAGAATATACTTTTGTATTTGTTATACCTCATGATGGGATTTTCCTTGATTATTATGTTATGTTGGCAAATTACCTACGGGAACCTGCTGGCTCCTGCATGTATTAACCAGGGATAAGCTTTACAAAAACAAATTGGCAAAGTTACAGCAATCATCTATTATTGGCCAAACCTATTGATCAATATTGTGGGGAAAATATAAAAGACGGGTTTGGCTACAATCCGTACCTGAAAGATCCATGCACGCCGCTGCGATCTGGCCAACATGACCACGCTTGTTCACCCCCCGCCACCGGCTTGAGTTCGTGTGACTACACACTCGCTGCACGCAGTATACATGATTGTGCGGCTAAATTGAATCGGTGGTAATCTGTGTTTGTCGGACATTTTATTGCTCAAATAGTCAATTTCAAAGCATTTTTTGTCGTCTCTTTAAGTTATGGAATATTCTTTCACATGGTAGGTGATAAAAAGCGTACAATGTGTGTGTGTGTGTGTGTGTGTGTGTGTGTGTGTGTGTGTGTGTGGGGCGTGTCGTAATACTCTCATTTTTGTAAAGACAGTTTATAGTACATGTCGCGGATAATATGTGCGTATGATAAGTATGTGTGTCACAGACTACAGAGTGAAAAACAAGCCAATTTGTTTTAAATGTGGGATCCATGATTTGTATGTTCTTCCTTTCAAAATACATGTAAATCTACGAGAGCGATTTATTTTCGTCGAGTGAAAGTTGATATCAAGAATATAAAGCGACGATTACCGGGGGTTTGTCATTTCAAGGTCTAGGTATCTTGAATGATGTGTTTTCAAATTGATGTATTATATTTCTTTATATTTTCACTTCTTTTAGGCAAATCCTTAATAAATACTCCAAGACAATTTGTTAAAAAGGGGGGAAGCGAAGAGAAAAGCCTCTTAAATAGAAACTGACACTCCCAATCATCCAATGTGAATGCTATGTCCTTGTATTTCTTACCCGCGAGATTATTTCAATAGAAATATTTATACTTATAAGTCTTTATTTTCTCCTTGAAAGTGATTTTGGAAAAGAAAAACAGGTTTAACAGAGGAATACGTCGTGGAATACATGTGCAAATATACATTTTGATGTGGTTAATTAGCTCCGCCAACGAAGTTGGAGGAGGTTATGTTTTCGGTCCCGTGTGTTTGTTTGTTTGTTTGTTCGTCACCAGTCTCCTGCGCACAATTTCACAGATATCTTAACCAATTTTTTCGTAGAAGCTTCGTGTTCATCTAGAATAGAACCCATTAAATGTTCAAGGTCAAAAGTCAAAGGGTCACGCAAACATCAAAATTTGAGTGTTGGTGGAGGTATGCACTCCCTGAGTGCACTGCGTCTAGTTGGAGTATGTTCTACAGACCTGTTTGACAACGCTTATCAAAATTCACATCTTTGCATAATTGACAAGCAACATTTATTCATGTGCTTTTAACAGTTCGCTATATACCCATGGAGCAAACACTCCCTTTTTTAGGATATCAAACATGGAATGTTATAAAAGGTTGTGCACCAGAAATGTCTTATAGGACCTTCTAGGATCACAACCTAGGTGGACAACCTCGCGATCTAGCTACTGGAAGTCCACAAAACGCGTACAAACGATTTAACCCATAATGTACGTTAATAGCGCCTTAAATCCTTAGGGTTCATGAAGGTTTGTCTCTGCTATTTTCACAATGACACTAAAGAGCATTATGATATCATGACATTGCTTCAGATTTGTGTTCTGTAGAGTCGTGTGCATCTTTTGCTACCAAATTTGACTGCATAATATCTTCGGTTAATGTGTCACGTGTCATTTTAAGTCACGTATTATACAAAGGACTTGAAATTGCACGTTCAGTTATATACAAAAACGCATTGAAAGTTCAAATTATGTAAAACGTTACACAATTTGTATTTGAAGTTAATGGCATTCAATGTTATTTTTGAAAGTTGTTAAAATTATATAAACGAAAAAAAAATAAAAAAATAAAACACATGACAAATCAAAAACAATACAATATATGAGAATATGAGTTCTTAATAGTGTATTGTTGGTATCTGATTATAACAGAGTTAAAACATGTTTGATAATGAAATGCACATAATGTAGAATAGGGAAAATAGATATAGATTATACAGTACAAATATATAATAGGCCTTCATATAGATATTATAATACAATATAAACAATTTAATAAAGTGATTTGCATTTAATGATATATCTGACAAAAATGCACTTATACTTTTTTTTCTGTGTGTTTTGCCAGTATTCACACTGAACTAATACAGAAGACAGCAATGAGTGTAAATATTTTGTAGGAGTGTAGGGATTGATTAAGGGGAAATAAATGAAGCGGCACTTTTTATTCATGTACGAGAAAATACAATCAAACAAAGTAATGGGCATGGAAATAAACAATATTGATAACAACATTATAATCCTACCAAAGAAAAACAAAGTGACCTACTCTACATCTTTAAACAATGTTACAATTGTGTTTAATGTGGTAGGCCATTTTCTGAGCCATCGTGCCCTTTTAGGTTGTACTGGACGGTATATCATTGTTTCAGCAAGTCCACACAATTATAAGTTCTATTTGTATATGACAGATTTTCAAAGATTTGAGGCCTCAAACTGGTCAGGTTGATGGTTTAAACCATGGGCGTCAACAGGCGGGGGACGGGGGGGGGGGAACATGTCCCCCCCACATTTGAAATTGGAGGGGATTGTCCCCCCCCCCCCCCCCCCCACTTTTTCATATATGCTCGACACTAGCACTTGCCCTATTGCCCGGGGCAAGTAACAATTCATAAAAGGTCTAGTTTGGTTGCCCGATTGGGCAACTAAGAGGGAAAAGGGTATTTTTTCTTATGTGTAAATCTCATCAAGAAGTACGTTGGCAATTAAAGTGTGAGCATTCATGATTTTACTTGCCCACTTTGGCTTGGTTGGAGGGCAAATTTCTAACAGTCCACTACGGAGATGAAATATCAGTTGTACATAAATATGTACGCAGTCAATGGACTGGTAATATCAAAATTTGGGAACAAATTTTCAGGATATTTAATAAAATGTAAGATTTTGTATGCTCTTTTTATTTTATTTTATTTTATTTTCATTTTTCTGAAGCGTCACAGTGTTACCAGCAATTTTAATCCTGCCAATATGTATAAGGCTACTGTAAGCTATATATTTGAGGAAATGTAACATGAACATCTTTATGGTATTCAGTTTCTATATTTCCTTAGAAATGGCAGAAAAGTATTTATGTGATCATCATCATTGTATCAGGAATCCTTATAGTTGCTGGTATATACCATTAATATATTTGACAGTAAACAAAGTGTTTATGATGTGCGTCACTGGTGAAATATGATGGTAATCAAGGAAAGCAATAACATTTTATTTGTTTCTGGGCAACTTCTGAGACCTCCTGCTTTGAACTACCATAGCACTTTACAATTTGTTTTGCATTGAACTCTGAAAATATTATATCATGGCTCAGATGTAATGGGGGCTCTTTTGAAGCATTTTGGGGGCTAAATCTCCAAGCCACCTTGAAAAAGAGTTAATTTCTACTGTTGGCATAATTGTGTATATATCTATGGGATTCATTTATAAAAAAAACTTCATACCGTGAAAGGGGGACACCCCCTTCCACACCCTCCCCCGCTCGGGCGCTTCGCGCACCCTCGCAATGTCCCCCTCACTTTTGAAAGGCTGTTGACGCCCTTGATTTAAACAGCTATTGTATATCAGGTGACTGCACATGTCTGCAGGACTCATTAACCATTAAATTGTTCACTCAAACACTGTTCCCACTGAGGAAGCTCAGGGCAGTTCCTGTGTTAGCTGTCAACTGCACAACATTATATGGTTCACGAACTATATGACTGTATGTACTGCGATTTGTGATACCGTTTTTTCGAGCACATCATTGATACTCCTTAGCGGATGATGTACTTTACAGAAATGTATATGATCTTAAATGACGTCTAGTTTTAGAGGGATATCATTCATGAAAATGCTTAAGTTTACATCAGCATATCCACAATTATAGTATAGAGTATTTCACATTTGTGAAAATACCAATATAGTTATAATATTTTATATTGGCATCTGACGATAACTAGTTTCTTTATGTGATAATGTAGCTTGATGATTGTGGTTTGATTGGTCATATTGTAGTTTTCCCCTCTTTTAGTATCTTCATCATGCTAGCCTTGATAACGATTCTACTCCCTTTCTTTAGTACAGTGTGGGAATATAAATGGACTTATACTTGCACCAGTAAGCTTTCAATTCTTTCCTGCTAGTGGTACTGTCAGTGTCATGTGTAAAAAGTACATTGACATGTTCTTGCTGATGTTTGGATTACATATTTCTTGGCCTTCTTTTTTCTTGTGAATGGAAGTTGTTGAGCTTTACCAGGTTGTCATCTAATCAGTTAAAAAAGACTCATCCCAAAGACATGTCAGCTTCCATACCTCGTTATTATGACTTTGTATTTTGCACTCTTTCCAAACGATGTCGATGAACCCTCGTATCACCAGCCCCCTATTATGATACTGAGTGCAGCTTTGTAATGTAATATGCGACGATTCATAACAACAAAATCACTTTGTTTGGTATTGTAAACATGATTTGATGGTTATTTTATGTATCTTTTTTAGACTTGAAAAGAGTTTAAAGGGCCTGAAATAGATTATAAAGATTGTGCTTGTAATAAAAAGCTATGATTGGGAAATAAGATAATATATTTCATATTCGTGGACTTGGTGTGAAAGGTAGGGAGGGCACATGCCTTCCAAACATGAGGTCCCTAGTTCGGAACCAGAGAGTGCCTGATTCCTTAGCACTGTATTCACATACAAGGTGTCAGGCTGGAAGACTCCCATGTGAGTGGAAATGTGCACTCTGTGTGCTGGATTGATTGCAGTATGTATCCAATGACTGGAGGTAAAAAATAATGATGCACCGCGATCGTCAAATGACGGAATGTTCGCTATATCATAACATCCATATTATCATTATAATTATTACAATTAATATTATGTATTTCTTTGTTTCAAATTCTTTTGTTTTGCATTGTTTTATCATTTGTTTTGCAAGTGTATTGTTTTTTCATCATATTAAATGCCATCTAACATGTATAACGTTTTACAGATTAATATCTGTGTCATTCTATAATCTGCACCATTTCCACAATTTTGTGTCCATAAGCGTATGTGAAATTTCATATTCTATGTCTGACACGTGACATATAAAGACACGTGACTTAAAAACCATGGAAGTAAAAAGGCAAATTTGGTATCAAAAGATGCACAACTATCTATGAAAGACATACCTAAATCAATGTGATGATAGCAGCATGCGTTTGGGTGTAATCATGAAAATACCAGAGTAGGACATTCATGAACCCTAAGGATTTAAGGCGCTTAACGTACAGTAAGGGTAAAATCCTTAATATGTGTTATGTGGCCTTCCAGTAGCTAGTTCGCGAGGTTGTCCACCTAGGTTGTGCTTCTACAAGGTCCTAGAAGACAATTCTGAGCCCAAACCTTTTATAACATTCCATGTATGTAAAACCCCCTTTGCTCCCTGGGTAATACGATATATTGTATTTGTATAGACTTAAAGGGATCTATTAACATTGTCAAAATCCACACAATTTATTTATTTATTTATTTGGGTATACATTTCAAACTGATCAGCAGCAGTGCTGAAAGGATCAGTGTACATTGAACATCAGAACATACATAGTATAAATAATGTAATATAGCAATTATTACATTCGCATTTAAATGAATTGGAACATTAATGTTAAGTAAAAATTTACAAAAGTAAATCACTGTAACAAAGCTACACTACACAAAGAACAAAATATCAAATCATTGAGCATAATTGATAATCATTCATAATTGGAACTGTTCTAAGTTATTAATCACCAAGCAATTAATTCATTATAATATTTTGTCTTTTATACCTATCAGCTGAATACCTATTGTGAAATCATTATTATATGAGAGCAAGAGTATTCTAGTCATATTGATATTTCAATTAAATTTAATTAAGCATAATTTAAAAATGAATAATTATGTACGTATTACAAGTTTAATATCAATATTTTACCAAAATTCAAGGTACCAAACTGCAAGTTTATGAGTATTTGTCATATTACATAAATAAAGAAACAATCTAAGTCTACAATATTATCATCTAAATTATCGTTTAACTATACATGGGATACATAAGACCAGTACTTAATTATTGCGTCCCGGTTTTTAATGGAAATATTACTCAAGAGCAAATATTAAATTTAAAACGAATTCAAAAGAGAGTCCTCAGAATAATATTGGGAGGTGACTATATAACATATATGCCACTTTTGCTCTTTCATTGTGCAATTTAACTACATTGGAAGCAAGAAAAAAAAAACTTTGTGAACAGTTTATAATATCTTTAAAAAACACCCTGTTTTTAATGATTAATTATCAATTAAAAGAGAAAATAGTGCTCTTCCTTACACTGTTCATATTTTAAACAATATATAATACCTAAAACTCTAGCTGCTCTTGCATAATTTCTTTCTCACAATCCATATACAAAAATCTTATTTCGCTATAAAAAAAAATGTATGACTGAAGTGTTTCGGTTTAGAAATTCTCTAGCAAAATTGTATCCATGTACAAAGTTAGTGCGGTGAGTTAGTGAACATCACTTTACATTTGTGTTAATTTCTCGGTCATAAGACATTTATTTACCATGGGATATTCACACATTACTCAGTGATCAAACCAGACCACAGAAAAACACATATTTTTCCTAACCCTTCGTCAGTTTTTGCAAATGCAACAAATTGAAGACGATTTGATTTTCATATTACAATTATTCTCCATAGATCCCAGCTTGGGTATTTTTGGCTTACTTGGTCCATTTTATATAAACCGAACACAAAAAGTAACTTCACTCCTAAGCAATTGCCCATAATTTCATAACCGATTATTGTTTCAAGATATCATCTTACCACAATATTGGCACAGTTGTTATGTTCAATATGTGCGAAAATCAGAGATATTCAATACTTTATGGCTGAATGAGCACAGATTAAAGACAAAATGGCCCAATTAAAAAGTCACAAGGTATTGCGCGTGCCTGTACATTGTTGTGAATCCGCACATGTGGCGGAATGCTTTGATCATGCTTTATGAAACAATGCTGTTTGATATTCCATTCATTTTGATTTTTTGATGGCACATGTGGTAAAATAAATTAATTGCAATTGTAAAACAGTGCATTTTTTAATTTTCCAACTCTCAATAATTTGTAATGATGATAATACTTTTGCGAATTTTGAAATATGACTATTTTTTCTGTAATGTGTGCCCACTCAACGATGGATTTATGGTTATCTCTTATTTTTACACATTGTTTTCCTAACTACCATATGGATATATTGGCAAGACGAAATCTTAAAACGATTCTTGGTTATGAAATTATGGGCAATTGCTTAGGGTTGAAGTTACTTTTTGTGTTCGGTTTATGTTTTGCCTGGTTACATTAGTGAATAAGAACATTTGATTACGATGCATTTTTGTAAAACGCCTACAAAATTATGATATGCTGTTGTTTTAATTATGATCAACCCGGCAACAAAATACTCAGCTATATGCAATGGTATATAATTGTTACTTTCATTACGATTCATAAACGACCTGCTAATAGACCTTTTCGCTGAGGGCTATTTGCATTTCGTTGCGCTTTAAGTGATGATTCGGTCGATACGGTTTTAACAGGTACAGTAGGTGTTTATGAACGGTTTATTAAAAGGATTCACTTTCACATACAAATATTTTTAGATGTAGATTTTTCTTTTGAATTACAGGTGGCTTCGATTCATATGGGATTTTATGTTGAAAATGGTATGTTGTTTTTCAAAAGTAAATTGTCCGCACATGTTTAAAAAAACATGAAATGTTCTTAATGATTATACAAACTGTAGTAACTAAATGTTATCGTTTTTTCTTATATAAACACAACTATTCACACAAATGGAACCTGTGTGTTTTTAACATTTTTGCAAAGCGCATTTGCGAAAGAAATTGTCTTCTATCCATTTAAGTGTAAATGTTTATGCATATTGTTTTTACTATAAATATACCTCTCACACTAACCAGTAATGAACAAAATCGGAGTTTACAAGAGTTGTGTCTATTTCAATAATAATATTGATGAACATGTTCATGAGGGTTGTTTATATCCACTTGTGTTTAGCCAATTCATCCATTTCAAGTGAAATTCAACAAAATCTACTTAGAAGTATTTGCCCATATACGCCCATGCCCTTATAATATTTTCTTCAGAATGACCCTCCCGCGGTTAATCCACTACGTATTTATGACCTCGCACCCACCACTGAGGTAATAATCAATGTTATGCCACAAGTGACTGGTATTTGTTCTCTTTAACCCATTGCCTACGGCAGCCTGGTGGACCATGTATTAAATCCGGTTACAGTCCGTTATTCCGAAGGTTCGTTATTCCGAAGGTTCAGTTATTCCGAAGGTTCGTTATTCCAAAGGTTCGTTATTCCGAAGGTTCGTTATTCCGAAGGTTCGTTATTCCGAAGGTTCGTTATTCCGAAGGTTCGTTGATCCGAAAATAGAATCGGGTTCGTTATTCCGAAGGTTCGTTATTCCGAAGGTTCGTTATTCCGAAGGTTCGTTGATCCGAAAATAAAATCGGGTTCGTTATTCCGAAAATTAAATCGGGCTTGTTATAATACTATAGTTCGTGTTTTGTTTATTTAATTTACAGCCTGCATTAAGCATACCCCTCCCCCTTTCCCTCCCTTGGCCAGACCAATCAAACATTTAAGTTTATTTTATCTCTTTATATGAAATTATAGCATTATAACAAACCCAAATTCATTTTCGGATTAACGAACCCGATTTCATTTTAGGAATAGCGAACCTTCGGAATAACGAACCTTCGGAATAACGGACCTTCGGAATAACGAACCTTCGGAATAACGAACCCGATTTCATTTTAGGAATAGCGAACCTTCGGAATAACGAACCTTCGGAATAACGAACCTTCGGAATAACGAACCTTCGGAATAATGCAACAAATGTTCGGATTAACGAACCCTATTTCATTTTCGGATTAACGAACACTCAGGTATAGGAAATTTGCGTGTTCGGAATAACGAACCTTCGGAATAACGAACCTTCGGAATAACGAACCTTCGGAATAACGAACCGCACCCGTATATCCAACGTCGAGTAGTGAAAAGGTTAAATTATTGAAAGCGATAAGTCTGATCTAAAATATGCTTCCAAAACTGCAGTGCAGTGGCTAAACCCGGGTGACAGCAAACGGATGAAAGGGTGACCCTGCAACGACGGTTGTTTTCTGAGAAAGTGATTGTTAGTTTATTAGGTTTCTTTATTTGTTTGTTTGTTTGTTTGTTTGTTTGTTTGTTTGTTTGTTTGTTTGTTTGTTTGTTTGTTTGTTTGTTTGTTTGTTTATTTGTGTGATTGTGGGTTCATTAAGCTTTCAATTAGTTAGTCAGACTCTTTTTGGGGGGCTTCAAATCCCCCAATGCCACAGAGAAGCTGTAATGTGTTGTTTTGCTTCATTATTTGCGTTGAAGTTTAAAGGGATCTAGTAACATCGTCAAAATCCTCAAACTTTAAACCGGAAACTCATTGTTTTATTCATAATTATCTAGAGGATAATTATAAATGTGTATAAAGTCAGCACAATGAGCTTTTATTCACATCCGATAACAAAAAAAAAACATTACAATCAATGCAATAGACATGGAGAAATAAAAGAAACACTATTTACAATCAAAAGATATATCATAAGAATCACAATAAATTAGAACGAACAAGCACAATACTAGAAAGACAAAGCTCAAAACAAAGATTTTAGCAATAAGATATATAGTATGGATTTGGGATCAGCAAATTAAGGCCGTAGACTAGGCTAATCCCCAGGTTCCTATCATTCATAAGCTAAGAACATGAATCATAACGTGACAAATACACACAGGCAGGCATTAACAATTATTTCATGGAGTATAATTATCCAGTTATGAAAGGAAATACATACAAATTTATATTTGCCGCGGCAAAGCCAGGGTGAAAGCAAACTGGTGCAAGGATGCCCCTGTATAAGGACGCTTGTTTTCTGAGACAGTGATTGTGAGGTATTTGGTTCCTTTATTCGTTTGTTTGTTTGTTTATGTGTGTGTTTGCGTGTTCAGTTGTCTTCGTTCTTTGCACAAAGTGTGAGATTCCCTTAATTTGCGTACTTTCATTATTTGCTTTTTCTTTTTTTTCAACATTTGTTTTCGTTGCTTTGCGTTCCATGCGAAAGTAGCCTTTTTTTCCTACTTTCATACATTGCTCGTTGGTGTGTTTTGTTTCGTTTATTTGCGATCCGTGTGTAACTTACTTTATTTTCCTGCTTTCACAAATCGCTTGTGAGTACTCTTTTATAAGGGATACTTTATATTCAATTACGAATTTTATCTCAACAAGGAATAGTAAGCCCAAACCACTTATTGCTTATAGGGATCCAATCCCCCCATATCATATTCTTTATTTAAAAGGTACCATTTTTATTAGTTCATTTCACCTAAAAGTTCAGAAAATATGTTTCAAGGCTGATATAATTGGAAAACGCATCACCATTCAAAAGCATGAGTTCATTTATATATTTAGGGGCCTTTCAAAGGCTTTTTAATCACATCCAATAATTAAAAATAAACATACTACAATCAATGTAATATACATGGATAAATAAAAGACACAATTTACAATCAAAAGAGATATCATAAAAAATCACAATAAAATAGAATGAACAAACACAATATTTCTTACCCGCGAGATTATTTCAATAGAAATATTTATATTTATATGTTATCCTTGAAAGTGATTTGGGAAAAGAAAAACGGGTTTAACAGAGGAATACGTCGTGGAATACATGTGCAAATATATATCTTGATGTGGTTAATTACCTCCGCCAACGAAGTTGGAGGAGGGTATGTTTTCGGTCCCGTTTGTTTGTTTGTTTGTTTGTTCGTCACCAGTCTCCTGCGCACAATTTCACAGATATCTTAACCAATTTTTTCGCAGAAGCTTCGTGTTCATCTAGAATAGAACCCATTAAGTGTTCAAGGTCAAAAGTCAAAGGGTCACGCAAACATCAAAATATGAGTGTTGCACTCCCTGAGTGCACTGCGTCTAGTTGGAGTATGTTCTACAGACCTGTTTGACAACGCTTATCAAAATTCACATCTTTGCATAATTGACAAGCAACATTTATTCATGTGCTTTTAACAGTTCGCTATACGATATATTGTATTTGTATAGACTTGAAGGGATCTATTAACATTGTCAAAATCCACACAATTTATTTATTTATTTATTTATTTGGGTATACATTTCAACTGATCAGCAGCAGTGCTGAAAGGATCAGTGTACATTGAACATCAGAACATACATAGTATAAATAATATAATATAGCAATTGTTACATTCGCATTTAAATGAATTGGAACATTAATGTTAAGTAAAAAATTTACAAAAGTAAATCACTATAACAAAGCTACACTACACAAAGAAAAAAATATCAAATCATTGAGCATAATTGCTAATCATTCATAATTGGAACTGTTCTAAGTTATTAATCACCAAGCAATTAATTCATTATAATATTTTGTCATTTATACCTATCAGCTGAATAGCTATTGTGAAATCATTATTATATGAGAGCAAGACTATTCTAGTCATATTGATATTTCAATTAAAATTAATTAAGCATAATTTAAAAATGAATAATTATGTACGTATTACAAGTTTAATATCAATATTTTACCAAAATTCAAGGTACTAAACTGCAAGTTTATGAGTATTTGTCATATTACATAAATAAAGAAACAATCTAAGTCTACAATATTATCATCTAAATTATCGTTTAACTATACATGGGATACATAAGACCAGTACTTAATTATTGCGTCCCGGTTTTTAATGGAAATATTACTCAAGAGCAAATATTAAATTTAAAACGAATTCAAAAGAGAGTCCTCAGAATAATATTGGGAGGTGACTATATAACATATATGCCACTTTTGCTCTTTCATTGTGCAATTTAACTACATTGGAAGCAAGAAAAAAAAAACTTTGTGAACAGTTTATAATATCTTTAAAAAACACCCTGTTTTTAATGATTAATTATCAATTAAAAGAGAAAATAGTGCTCTTCCTTACACTGTTCATATTTTAAACAATATATAATACCTAAAACTCTAGCTGCTCTTGCATAATTTCTTTCTCACAATCCATATACAAAAATCTTATTTCGCTATTAAAAAAAATGTATGACTGAAGTGTTTCGGTTTAGAAATTCTCTAGCAAAATTGTATCCATGTACAAAGTTAGTGCGGTGAGTTAGTGAACATCACTTTGCATTTTTTTTAATTTCTCGGTAATATGACTTTTATTTACCACGGGGATTTTCACACATTACTCAGTGGACATACCAGATCACAAAAAAACACATATTTGTCTTAACCCTTCGTCAGTTTTTGCACATGTCAACAAAACTGTCCCTTAAACTAGTTCACTAGTGTAACAAATTGAAGACGATTTGATTTTCATATTACAATTATTCTCCATAGATCTCAGCTTATGTATTTTTGGCTTACTTGGTCCATTTTATATACTGTTTTGCCTGGTTACATTAGTGAATAAGAACATTTGATTACGATGCATTTTTGTAAAACGCCTATACAATTATGATATGCAATAACACATCCTGTTTTTTAAATTATGATCAACCCGGCAACAAAATACTCAGCTATATGCAATGGTATACGTCACTTGCACTACGATGTATATGAATGGCTATATACCTTTTTCGCTAGGGGCTATTTGCATTTCGTTGCGCTTTAAGTGATGATTCGGTCGATACGGTTTTAACAGGTAGGTGTTTATGAACGGTTTATTAAAAGGATTCACTTTCACATACAAATATTTTTAGATGTAGATTTTTCTTTTGAATTACAGGTGGCTTCGATTCATATGGGATTTTATGTTGAAAATGGTATGTTGTTTTTCAAAAGTAAATTGTCCGCACATGTTTAAAAAACATGAAATGTTCTTAATGATTATACAAACTGTAGTAACTAAATGTTATCGTTTTTTCTTATATAAACACAACTATTCACACAAATGGAACCTGTGTATTTTAACATTTTTGTAAAGCGCATTTGCGAAGGCAATTGTCTTCTATCCATTTAAGTGTAAATGTTTATGCATATTGTTTTGACTATAAATATATACCTCTCACACTAACCAGTAATGAACAAAATCTGAGTTTACAAGAGTTGTGTCTATTTCAATAATAATTTTGATGAACACGTTCATGAGGGTTGTTTATGTGTCCACTTGTGTTTAGCCAATTCATCCATTTCAAGTGATCAAGTGTGAAATTCAACCAAATCCACTTAGAAGTATTAGCCCATACGCCCATGCCCTTATAATATTTTCTTCAGAATGACCCTCCCGCGGCTAAAGCCCGCCGCACACTATACGATTTTGCCACGATATTCACCGGTCGTAAGGCCCGTTACGACTGGGAATGTGACGTCACATACCTGCTCTAGCCAGCTCTTACGACTGGTCGTAGAGCCAGTCGTAAGGATTCGACATGTTGAATAATTATTACGACCAGTCGTGGCACTTTCAGCCAATCACAGAACAGTATTCAGAAGTTGATCGATATACGTACATTGTGTGTACATGATCGATAGACGAAAGTAAGCAAGATGGCTACGTTTTGGACGCAAGAAATGGATGAGAGACTGGTGGAATTATGGGAACAGTATAGCTCCTTCTTTGCTGTCAGTTATCCCTTTTTATCTGCATAGCAACAGGAATATCCAGAAGTAACCCTGCAGTTGACGGGAGAATTGCTGGAATTTTCAGGTAAATATTGCTCGATTTGCATGAAGGACGGATTTCATATTATCACTGATGCGCTGAAATATCGCACGCAGCGGTAACGGTGTTTGTTTACTTGACCTATGCCAGAGCTCCGGGGGACTATTCGACAGTTCACCGTAGCCACAACTGGGCTAAGTAATTTAAAGTATTAAAAGACCAAAACAACCAGTCTTTATACTCCGCTACCGGTAGACGTTAGGATATAAACACGCTAATTAAAAAGTCCAATATAAAAGAAAATACCACGTAGTTGTTTAAACTGCTTGTTTTGTAGAAGGGATTTTGGAGATGTTCAAATTTAGAAATGACACTTGTCAGTCACACTCACAGCCGCCACTCGCCAGACTCCAGAGCCCAAACAAGTTATAGTATAGTATTAGTAATGAAGACTAAAGTCGACTTTCCTGTCCTGGGCTAGCTTGGTCCTGCCCCGGCCCTGGACTGGTCCTACTTACTCCTTAGTCTTACTAACTCAGTAAGACTTAGACTAGCCTTACTGATTATAGTTAGACTGTCTTTAGAATAATGATATAAGAGAAGTAGGTACTTAATAATAAGTTTACATAAAGAAAGTACTACCCTAATTATAAAGACAGTCTAACTAAGTAAGACTAGTAAGACTCTAGTCTAAAGTTTGTAAGACTAAGCAGTACTAAATACTACTATAGTACTAGTACTAGTACTAGTAGTAGGGTCATTCCATGGGGTTGGGGCAAAAAATATGACGATGTCCATGTAACGGTGGTATGAGATCTTCTACTACACACGGAAGATGAAATCATCTGTTGAACTTGAAGATTTTTATGCAATGAATATTATATAGTAGTCCCCTACCAGAATCATTTCTGTTTCAGTTGCTTTTCTTCAAAATCTTTGCTTAATACACATTTCTCTTTTTACCACCGTTACATGGACATCATATTCATATAACATTACAAATTTTGGGTCCATAATATTGATTCACCATGAAGCTTGAGTACTTCTGAAGAGAGTTGGCTATGCTTTTTATGCAAAACTCAATTTGAGCAAACTTTGTTACAGTTGATAGGAGACACAGTTTCTCACTTCTGGTATGTCACAAAAATTGCCCCAACCCCGTGGAATGACCCAGTTCTAAATATTACGATTATGCTACTAGACTAGTCTAGCTCTAACGACTAGACTAGCAGTAGCAGGCCAATATCTTATTCTTAGGCTGTGACCTTCGATAATAAATATATGCACTATCGTCTATCTTAAAATGTTCACCAATGACGTTGTCCTAGTATAAGCATGCCATAGGCTAGGCCTAGCTCTAGCCTAACGCCTAGCCAGCCATGGCCCAAATAGGCTAGGGCTAGACCAGGGCTTCCGCCTTCGCCAAGGCTTAGGCTGACATACTCGGGCTCAGCCATGGTACTCCATACCATAGATCACAGTAGTAACTACCGGTATAGTTGATTTTCATACTTCTTTATCACTCGCGTAAAAAGGTGTAAATCAACGCTGATGAATGATGGATATTATAGACAGTGCATCTGTATGTGTGACTGCATATTAAATAGCATGTTACAGTATTCCAGAGAGTGCAAAATAATGGAACATAGTATGATCAATGATAGATTTCGAAGAAGTAATGTAGTCTGTTGAGTGCAGTACAAATTAAAATAATTGATATTTTTAACTGACAGGCTAATTTATAATTGCTAACCGAAGTGCAATTTATTAAAAACACAGCTAACTGTAATTGTACAGCAAATTGTAGAATGTAGTATAATCTGAAAATATAGTTTTGTCTTAGTACATATAGAGTGCTTCAGGAAATTGTGTTTGTCATACTTTGTAATGAAAAATACTAAGTGTAAAATTACACACAATTTTGGCATGTATTTTTACTTGTAAACTTGCTTTCGTTTATTGCGATTCTTTTCACTCTTTTTTATGACAGGAAAGGAAATCAGGGAGAGAATGGCCTCTTTGAGATCCTGGCAAAGTGCTGCTCCAGCAACATTGTTAACACTGAGGCAGAACTGGTCCATCAACATATTGTCGTTCTTGAAGCCAGAACATCAAAGTCTAGTCTAAAGGTACTTTATTCAATTGAACACTTGTAAACTTATTAATTTCATCACATACAATATGAAAAATAATGCACTTTTACATAACTACAATGTTCTATTGATTCAAGAAATTATACTATTTTGAAACTTATCTGCGATTTTCAAAACAAATAATAACATAAATGGTGGAATGTAATGCTCAGTGGTGTAGCGACGGGAGTACGGGGGGGGGGGGGAGGGGGGGGGGGGGTTGCACTTCCCCTCCCGTACTCCCGTCGTTACAGGGGGGGGGGGGGGGTGCACTTCCCCGCCCCCCTGCTAATTTGGAAAAGGGGACATTGCAAAATAATATGGTGTGCCCCACCCCTCCCCTCACCCACGCACCCCTTAACAATCTGACCGTGCTACGCCACTGGCAAGGCTGGTAGGCAACATTTGCACATGCTTCATGTGCTTCATATGGCACAAATGCAACTCCTTATACTTGTTATGCCTCCGCAACGAAGTAGCCGGAGGCATTATGTTTTCGGGTTGTCCGTCCGTCCGTACGTCCGTCCGTACGTACGTCCGTACGTACGTCCCGTTCTCGTGATCGCGTTATCTCAAGAACCGATTGACGGATTTTCACTAAACTTGGGTCATGTATGTATCTTGGGGGGCCAATGATCTGATTAAATTTTGGGGTCATGAGGCCAAAGGTCAAAGGTCACAGAGCTCATTATATATGCAAAAATAGCTCGTGATCGCGTTATCTCAAGAACGAATTGACAGATTCTGACCAAACTTGGTACATGTATGTATCTTGGAAGGCCAATGATCTGATTAGATTTTGGGGTCATGAGGTCAAAGGTCAAAGGTCACAGAGCTCATTATATATGCAAAAATAGCTCGTGATCGCGTTATCTCAAGAAGGGATTGACAGATTCTGATCAAACTTGGTACATGTATGTATCTTGGGGGGCCAATGATCTGATTAAATTTTGGGGTCATGAGGTCAAAGGTCAAAGGTCACAGAGCTCATTTTATATGCAAAAATAGCTCGTGATCGCGTTATCTCAAGAACGAATTGACAGATTCTGACCAAACTTGGTACATGTATGTATCTTGGAAGGCCAATGATCTGATTAGATTTTGGGGTCATGAGGTCAAAGGTCAAAGGTCACAGAGCTCATTATATATGCAAAAATAGCTCGTGATCGCGTTATCTCAAGAAGGGATTGACAGATTCTGACCAAACTTGGTACATGTATGTATCTTGGGGGGCTGATGATCTGATTAGATTTTGGGGTCATGAGGTCAAAGGTCAAAGGTCACAGAGCTCATTATATATGCAAAAATAGCTCGTGATCGCGTTATCTCAAGAAGGGATTGACTGATTCTGACCAAACTTGGTACATGTATGTATCTTGGGGGGCCAATGATCTGATTAGATTTTGGGGTCATGAGGTCAAAGGTCAAAGGTCACAGAGCTCATTATATATGCAAAAATAGCTCGTGATCCCGTTATCTCAAGAAGGGATTGACAGATTCTGACCAAACATGGTACATGTATGTTCCTTGGAGAGCCAATGAACTGATTAGATTTTTTGGGTCATGAGGTCAAAGGTCAAAGGTCACAGGGCTCATATGTAAAAGTAGCTTGAGATTGGAAATCTCAAGAACTGAATATCAGATTTCAATCCAACTTGATACCTGAATGTATAATAGGGAACAATTGTAGTCATTAGATTTTGGGGTCATGAGGGCAAAGGTCAAGGTCACTTATAGCTCATAATTGTGATATGTCAAGATCTAAAAGACAGAGTACCATCAAAATTGAGTTGACAGAATTAATTCTGTGTACATGTTGATTTGGGCTTGACATAAATAAATTGCGTAATGGCGGAGGCATCATTTTCGACTGCGCGCAGTCGAAGATCCATCTAGTCTTTGCTCTTTTTTAATCACATTATATATTTCTGGTCAGTTTCTCTATATGTTTGAATTAATGCAAACAAATAATGCTAGACCTTTATTGTTTTATAAACTGGTTTTCTTTTCTTCAACTAAAACATTCTTGGATTCTTGAACAATTTGGGGAAGCTTGCACACTTCTCCTAGTGGTTCATAACTCAAAACGGAAGCTAATTTGATATTTTGTTTCATCTACTGAGTAATGTTTTACTTTTCTTAAAAAGGAAACGTTTATGGATGTATGACCAATTTTGAGAACCAATCATGTTTCTCCAATTAGTTCATCAACCTTGTCACTAGAGCTGAGTCAAATCGAATGGCTATTCGATATCCGACCGTGAAGGTCGGATACCGAATACAAATTTTCGGATACGAATATCCGGGGGGAAAAAAAAAAAAAAAAAAAAAAAAAAAAAAAAAAAAAAAAAAAAAAAAAAAAAAAAAAAAAAAAAAAAAAAAAAAAAAAAAAAAAAAAAATCGTTTTTTTTTTTTTTTTTTTTGTTTTTGTTTTTTTTTTTTTTCCCCCGTTTAATTTTGTAATCCCTATTCGATAGATTCGATCAAAAAATGGCACATTGAACCCTGCTGATCTATTGCTAAAGTTAAAAGTTAAGGTATTTTACATAAATTCACAAATAAACAAAACAAATAATAAACCAAAGGTAAGAGGATTAATATACAAGTGGTATAGTGAGTGCCAAATTTAGAAGAATCTATGATGAGATATCAAAGTATTTCATCTTGACAGCAGTTTGTACACTAACATTACACTATACTGCCGATTCTAATTGAAAAAACGGACAGAATATCTATTTAAAATAATTATGAAAAAAAAAATATATATATATATATATATATCGATTTTTTTTTTTTTTTTTTTTTTTTTTTTTTTTTTCTCCGAATATTCGATATCCGACCGTTTTTACACGACTCATATTCGAAATGCAAAATATCCGGTTTGACTCAGCTCTACTTGTCACAAAGGAAAAGAATGCTATTCTAGCTAGTATTGTACTTCTACTGGCTATTTTGTTTTCTTTCAAGAAAACATTGTATCATGAACAATTTTGGATAACTAGCATGATTCTCCTAATGATTAATAACTCCTAAGCCAAGAAAGCAACTGTGATATCTTGTTTCAGTTTTTCTTTCTTGAAAAAAAAAGTTTATTGGGTTAATTAATCATTTTTGAAAGCATGCACGATTCCCAAAATGGTTCATCGTTTGAACCTAACAATGCTTCTGAGGTATCGTATTTACTTATCAATTACTAGCTCTCTTTTCTTTCAACAAAACATCAAATTCAATGAACAATTTGGGGAAACTTGCATGATTCTTCCAATGGTTATTCAACTTTGTTGCCAAAAAGAATTATGGTAAATTGGTATCTTATTTAATTATCAATTACTAGTTTTCTGTTCTTTCAACAAAACATTAGATTCATGAACAATTTTGGATAACTTGCACGATTCTCCTCATGGTTTATAACTCATAAGCCAAGAAAACTAATTAATGTGATATTTTGTTTCATCTATTGAGAACTGTTTTTCTTTTCTTGAAAAATAAAAATGTAATTGGATTGCTCAGCAATTTGGGGATACATACACTATTCCATAAATGGATCAATAAATGAAACTGATGATGCTGTGTAGGTATTGTATAAACATATCAATTAACTAGTTTTCTTTACTTTTGACAAACCACTAAATTAAATGGACCATATTGGGAAACATACATGATTCCCCAAATTGTTCACTACTTGGAAAAAACAATGACGTTATTTGGGTATCGTATTTACATATCAATTACTAGTTTGCTTCACTTTTATACATTTTTTGTAGACTCATGAGCAATGTCGGGAAACTTGCACGATTCTCCTAATGGTTCATAGCCCCCAAAATAAGGTCAAGGTTCCTTCATCGCTGGAGACTTGAAAAGCTTGCAATGTGATTACTATTTTTCTCATACTACTTTTCTTCTAAGAAAATGCTTTAATGGTTGTAACACCAATTGTGAAAAACATGCTTGATTCACCAAATTACTCATAACAAGAAAACAATGGATGCCAAATGTATAGATCTTTATCAAATAATTTAACCACTTATTCGCATGTCCCAAAAATACTAGTACAACAGGCTGGGGTATATGGAAGATAACAAGTAGAATATTCATGATATACAACATATCAAAAGTCTTTAAGGGGTCAAATTTTATGGTAGAAGCGATATCCTTTAAAGTTGTTTGAATGGGGCAGTAATAATGAGTGCTTTGCTCCTCTTAAATACAAGTCTTTCACCATCTTCAACCACTCCAAGTAGCCTTTGAATATGACATCAATAGTAGCCTTTTTAATTTGTTCAAGCCCTCATTCATTAGTTGTAAATATTTATAGTACTAATTAGCCTTCTAAAAAGTGTTTGTAAATGTCATTGAGCCTATGAAACATATATATTTGTTTGTATTATTAATTTCTATGTTGAGAGCCGAGTATATATTAGATAGCCAGGGTAATAATATACAGTATTGTATAATGCGCCTCGGAATAGAATGTTTATATTGATGCCGCAATGTAAATGCTGGTCTATTGCTATTATTATTATTATTATTAACAGATATTTATATCCTTTTTTAAATTTGTTTTTGTCAAGAGCTCAGTGAGTATAGATATAGTACTACCTGTATTTAAGCCATGCCTATTCTATATGTAGTGTGTGTGTGTGTTTATTCTCTGTATTGTGCAAAATGTGTACCAAAGACAACTTTGTATTTGTGTTATTTAGCATAGAAAGAGAGGTTAACGTTGTAGATGTATAAGACAGTGGCAAAACAACGTGTTTTTTTCGTTTTTTTTGTTGGTGGGGGGGGGGGGGGGGGGTAGCTAAAGTTAATGAAATACATAAGTGGAAAATCTGTGTAAAAATAATGAAATACATTAGGTCATCACTCTGGCCATCAGGCTGACCATGCTAAGCCACTGTTATGAGACATAATCATTCAACACAGAATGGTAAGACAGTCATTGTCATTTGATTTGAAATCAATTGGTATATGTGTAGACTTTGTAGACTATGATGCAGTTGCATTGCTGAATCGGGGGGATGGGGAAGGGGGGGGGGGGGGGAGGCACACATGTTATATTGTTCCAAAGCCAACCCTTTTTATCTGTGAATTTATCCTACCTCGAAACTATTAAAGAATTTCGAAGAATAGAAGTCATACAAATCTTGTAAAAGTATAAGACATAATTGTCAAATGAGACAGTCATTGTTATTTGATATTTTAATCAAAATCAATTTGTATATGTGTAGTCTACATAAGCGTGGCTACAGGAGGGGGGGGGGGGGTGGAGATGCATATGCCCCCTACCCCTTTTGGGCACACTTTTTTTATGCCTCCGTCCGTACGTCCATCCGTCCGTACGTCCGTCCGTCCGTACGTCCCGTTTTCGTTCTCGCGATATCTCAAGAACAAGTTGACGGATCAATTTCAAACTTGGTATGAGTGTACATATTGGGGTGCCACTGATCTGATGAGATTTGGGGGTTATGAGGTCAAAGGTCAAGGTCACAGGACTCAATATGTATGAGAAAATGGCTTGTATTGGCAAAATTTTAAGGACTGAATGTCAGATTTCAATCAAACTCGGTACCTGAATGTATCATAAAGAGTCAACGTAGCCATAACATGTTGGGGTCATGAGGTTGAGGTCAAGTTCACGGGACACATTATATATGCAAATAAGCTTGCAATGCCAAAATCTCAAGAACTAAATGTCTGATTTCAATCAAACTTCGAACCTGAATGTTTTTTAGGGAGCCATCAAAGATTGAGGTCATATGGTCATGGTCACGGGACTCAAAATATATGAAAAATATTTAAAAAAAATTAAATCAGTGCATGTTAATTTGGGCTTGATATTAAAATCGCGTGATAGCGGAGGCATAATTTTCGATTGCGCGCAATCGAAGATCCATCTAGTTTTGTACTTAATTTGGTCTAAAATTATAGGACATATTTTTACAATCTTGTTCTCCTATTTCTTTTTACAGATGCCTGAACAAACAGACAGTCCAGCCACTCCAGGGACCCGGGAGATATCTGGATCTGAAGCGGTTCAGGAACCTGGACCTTCCCATGAAGAGCCATTATGTTTTGACACCCCTCCCAAAGAGGAAGAAGCAAGCATCAAAGAAGTCGACTGAACTAGGATTCAATGTAGTCAAATGATGTTATAAAGATATTTAAAAACAAGTAATGATAAGGATGTTATTTGATTGAACCTTTATACAAAAAATAAATAAACAGGGCCCAGCATTGCCTACTTCATTTTTTATCTTAAATGGGAATGAAACACAATAACTGTAGCTTACTCGAGATCTGCTTATTGTTACTGATAAGTGCATGATTCATGTCACTTTCGGTATTACTTTAGTTTGGGTATTACTAATAATGGCAGTAATAAATATTTTTCTAACCACTGTCAACTGGAGGCCGGTTATGTAACGTATGTTATTGAATATGCTGCTATGTGAGAATAAACACAGATTATTTTCATGATAAGTGATGCTTAAGAGGAAACAAACAACTTGAAGTGACTGGAATTATGCCCGAATCACTTACCCTTTCGTTAGAAAGATCCTCGATCATTACTTGGTCATAATTGTGACATTAATTCATCAGGGAATTTCACACAAGACTTAGTGGAAATATCAGATTATAGAAATATATAGATTCTGTCAAATTTTCTTTATTTTTTAAGACATATCATTAAAACTATGGTATCTCTTTTCAAGATAACGATTTGAACTTTACTTCTAATATTGTTTTTAGCCATTCAAGATCAAAACATTCAATATGGTCCTGTTGACGGTCCTATCTATATTTTGTGTATCGGACCTGGAGAGGTTTCAAGATTTAGTTTGATCTATTCATGTTTTAAATGATTTCTTTATAGAAAATTCATTGAGGTTGCCACTTTTGTAACCATGGGCAATCATTTGTTTACAAGCATTCGAAGAATTATTAGCTTATTTGCATAGTTCTGAATAAGGTAAGACGTTTTCTTTCTATGAATAATATGTACAACATTGATCAAAACATTTATTTCAAAGTTATTGGAGCAGTGCTCATTTGCATGTGCCATATTTACACCCCAAAATCTGAGATGGCTGCCCATGATTTGAATATTTATGAATATGATTGATCTCCATTGCTACAACCTCTAATATGCTATAATTGCATGTTATATTTTTCAATCATGTTCTAAATATTGTAATATATTTCAGATTAGTTGCCACCTTGGCAACCTCTGGCAATGCCGCATATCAACTAAAAACAGAATTATACCCAGATCAACTCAAAATACTCATACTGATACCTGATAATTACAGACGGGAAAACGTTTACCCGGGGCGGGTGGGGGGGGGGGGGGGGGGGGGGGTCACAAAGATCCTTAGCTGAACTTAAGTCTAAGTACGTAAAGCTATTAGTTTTTTTGAATTATTGATTCAAATCAATAATATTTTTATTACCAAGGAAATTTCATCTATTTATGAACATTCTAAAAAAAAAAAATTCTAAAAAAAAGTATATTGTACTCCGAGGCTATGGATGGCTTTCCATAATAGTCAAGTCAAACTTAGGGCAATTCCACGGTAACGGAAGGACATTCAGACGCAATTTTTGAAATTTAATCAAATAATTCCAGGATCCTGCTTATGATTCATCATTGTAATTAACATTTCTGAGACTCTTGGTGGGACACCTTTGATTTCCTATTTTTCTTATTTTTTTTTAACATCACGTTTATTAGATATGGACACTAATGAGGCCGGTAACGGAAGGACGGCAAAATGGACATGGATTTTCAAGTTCTTTAGTTATGATCCAATCTCTGTGAAGTTTTAAATGCTATCATGTTATATTGGCTCATAGTCCGTTCCCTAATGTTCAAAGAGTATTACAACATTTATTTGAACAAAATATGTCTATTGGTATATTAATTACAAGAAGTTAATTGCCTCACTGTTCGGTAACGGAAGGACAGTAACGGAAGGACAGAGTTTTTGATTCATTAAAAATATACTTTAGGGCTCTCAAAAAACTGAAATTTTAATGTGAACACATATTGTGATATCCAATCATCCAATTTGGTACCTTAAATCAGAAAAATAATAGAAAGGAATGCAAAAAATTAGTAGTCCCATGTGTATGGGTTCATGTATGGTGTCTGTTTCTCCTATCAGGAGACGCCCAATATTTTTTTTAATCATGTAAACTGAAAGATATCATTATGTGATCATGATTTATGAAAAAATAATCCAGAAAAAATAAACAAGATCAGAAATAATCCTCATTTGATTTTTCCACTTTTGGCTCATTTGGCGTGGAATTGCCCCTTAGAGATAAGGCCAAGTTACGATCTTTGTGAAACAGCCCCCCCCCCCCCCCCCCTCCCCCCTGCTCTCTTAGCACATGCCATTTTATTTGCTAAAGTCTGATCAAGTATACATCAAAGATCTTAGTCTGATTTACTTTGTATGCTACCCCCTTCCCTTATTAATAATACGAATCATATTTTGCATATAAATTGAGGTATGTGATAGAAACATTAAACGCTTATTTTTCAAGCTACTTAAAAATGTGATTCCCGATGTAGGAGTATTTCTATTTTGAACATGATGTATAATATTTACCTTGCACTTATGTGAGGAGTTACTCCTCACAGAGTGTCTCCTCACAGTACCCCTCCCCTGTTGAAGGATCAGATATATAATGAAATATGGATAAAAAGAGTGTATCTTGTCATATTTAAATGTGAATCCATGAGTGCTTCATTGGTGGTCAATATGAATGCAAACGAAAGTGTTATTATTAGCAATATTGCGAGCAATAAAACTTAAATACTAAAAAAACATACAAACTACCATATACGTTGTTGTTTCTCGCTCTTCTTCTTCTTCTTCTTCTTCTTCTTCTTCTTCTCCTTCTTCTTCTTCTTCTTCTTCTTCTTCTTCTTCTTCTTCTTCTTCTTCTTCTTCTTCTTCTTCTTCTTCTTCTTCTTCTTCTTCTTCTTCTTCTTCTTCTTCTTCTTCTTCTTCTTCTTCTTCTTCTTCTTCTTCTTCTTCTTCTTCTTCTTCTTCTTCTTCTTCTTCTTCTTCTTCTTCTTCTTCTTCTTCTTCTTCTTCTTCTTCTTCTTCTTCTTCTTCTTCTTCTTCTTCTTCTTCTTCTTCTTCTTCTTCTTCTTCTTCTTCTTCTTCTTCTTCTTCCTTATTCGTATTTGTCGTCCTTGTCTATCCTGAGAGAGTGAAGTGTATTGTATGCACTTCGAAATGTGCGAATGATCGCTGCTTGGACATTTTTAGATTTTGGCAGATGTTGATTTGGTATGATTGAGGTGAATTCATATGCAATGCGTGATTTTGAATGGTTATTCGGAGAATAACATTACAGTATATGTTTCAAGGAAGGGACGGGTGTTTTAATGGCAGGCGTTAAGATAAACTAAGATTGAAGCCTCAAATACGATTGAGAGTGAATATATTAATAACACTTACACATTTTATAAGATTTTCGATTTTTTTAATCGATATTACTACACGATCGATTATGATAGAGATCGATTATATAGGTAAACATAATTCTAGATATATGTTAATAATTTAATAAATGTAAAATTCAGAAAAAAATAATTACCGTGGTTAAAATAAAATTATATTTGCCATACATTTTGGAGAATGCAATTGAGTAGGTATCTCGTATAATTAATACAACATTATGATCGCTCGTAACATGCTGTTTATAAGATACTGTAGAATTATGTCAGAAAATATGCTTCGTATTTACTTGTTACGAGCGATCATATATATTTACTGTGTTTCCTGCTTAATTGCAGTAACTGGATATGTTTTATCTCAGTACCAGGTCATCAAAGTGCGCATGCGCCAATCGCAGGGGGAAAATCGTGCAGTGTGCGGTCCCCAGTCGTACGACCGGTCTTACGACTGGGCTAGTCGTAGAGTCGTACGACCAGTCGAGTCGTATAGTGTGCGGCGGGCTTAATACACTATTTATGACCTCACACCCACCACTGAGGTAATAATCAATGTTATGCCACAAGTTACTGGTATTTGTTGTCTTTAACCCATTGCCTACGGCAGCCTGGTGGACCATGTATTAAATACAAAATCGAGTAGTGAAAAGGTTAAATTATTGAAAGCGATAAGTCTGATCTAAAATATGCTTCCAAAACTGCAGTGCAGTGGCTAAACCCGGGTGACAGCAAACGGATGAAAGGGTGACCCTGCAACGACGGTTGTTTTCTGAGAAAGTGATTGTTAGTTTATTAGGTTTCTTTATTTGTTTGTTTGTTTGTCTGTTTGTTTGTTTGTTTGTTTATTTGTGTGATTGTGGGTTCGTTAAGCTTTCAATTAGTTAGTCAGACTCTTTTTGGGGGGCTTCAAATCCCCCAATGCCACAGAGAAGCTGTAATGTGTTGTTTTGCTTCATTATTTGCGTTGAAGTTTAAAGGGATCTAGTAACATCGTCAAAATCCTCAAACTTTAAACCGGAAACTCATTGTTTTATTCATAATTATCTAGAGGATAATTATAACTGTGTATAAAGTCAGCACAATGAGCTTTTATTCACATCCGATAACAAAAAAAACAACATTACAATCAATGCAATAGACATGGAGAAATAAAAGAAACACTATTTACAATCAAAAGATATATCATAAGAATCACAATAAATTAGAACGAACAAGCACAATACTAGAAAGACAAAGCACAAAACAAAGATTTTAGCAATAAGATATATAGTATGGATTTGGGATCAGCAAATTAAGGCCGTAGACTAGGCTAATCCCCAGGTTCCTATTATTCATAAGCTAAGAACATGAATCATAACGTGACAAATACACACAGGCAGGCATTAACAATTATTTCATGGAGTATAATTATCCAGTTATGAAAGGAAATACATACAAATTTATATTTGCCGCGGCAAAGCCAGGGTGAAAGCAAACTGGTGCAAGGATGCCCCTGTATAAGGACGCTTGTTTTCTGAGACAGTGATTGTGAGGTATTTGGTTCCTTTATTCGTTTGTTTGTTTGTTTATGTGTGTGTTTGCGTGTTCAGTTGTCTTCGTTCTTTGCACAAAGTGTGAGATTCCCTTAATTTGCGTACTTTCATTATTTGCTTTTTCTTTTTTTTCAACATTTGTTTTCGTTGCTTTGCGTTCCATGCGAAAGTAGCCTTATTTTCCTACTTTCATACATTGCTCGTTGGTGTGTTTTGTTTCGTTTATTTGCGATCCGTGTGTAACTTACTTTATTTTCCTGCTTTCACAAATCGCTTGTGAGTACTCTTTTATAAGGGATACTTTATATTCAATTACGAATTTTATCTCAATAAGGAATAATAAGCCCCAAACCACTTATTGCTTATAGGGATCCAATCCTTCCATATCATATTCTTTATTTAAAAGGTACCATTTTTATTAGTTCATTTCACCTATAGAAGTTCAAAAAAATATGTTTCAAGGCTGATGTAATTGGAAAACACATACATAACCATTCAAAAGCATGAGTTCATCAGTTTCCAGACGAAGACTACCTGTTGTCTAGGACGAACGCATCGTCCGCCGGTGGTTTTATTGTCTCCAAACATACGCGTGAATAGATTTGGCGCACTCACAGACGCAGGCGCATACGGAACTATGAGGCCATGTTGGTTCCGTAAGTGGTGGTAATTAATTGTACTGTTTATGAAAACACAACCATTTGCAAAGTGTTAGGCATCTATTAAATATCACACAACTGTACAAAATCATATAATTCTGTGTTGTTCTTTGTTTGTAGATCCCCTTAAATGCTTCATTTAAGTTACATTAGTTAGAGGAACATCATATAAAACAACGAGAACCGCTTGATCTCCACATTTATTATAAATTCGAACAAAACACATACAAGAATACGGTATATAACAGACATTTGATTCATGTTTGTCAGACTCATGTCTGAGCTTCAAATACCCTAGTGCCACATACAACCTGTAATTCACTGTTTTACTTCATTTTTGCGTTGAAATTTAAAGGGATCTAAATTTACTAACATTATTAAAATTCTCAAAAGTAAAACTGGAAACTCTAATGGTTATCACATTCCTTATTGTTTTATTCATAATTATCTAGAGGTTAATTAGAACTGTGTGAACAAAGTCAGCACAATGAGTGGTATTTATATATTGAGGGGCTAGCTATCAAAGGTTTTTTATTCACATGGATTAATTAAAGACACCATTTACAATCAAAAGAGATATCATAAAGAATCACAATAAAATAGAACGAACAAACACAATACCCGATAGACAAATTACTAAACAAATATTTTAGCAATAAAATAGAATGGATGTGGGGATCAGCAAATTAAGGCCGTAGACCTATTTAGGCCGATCCCCAGGTTCCTATTTATGCATAAACTATATAAGAACATTAGTATCTTCGGAATTAAATATATTCAAGAGCCCGAATGCGAATAATAATATTTTGAAACAAATATTCCACAAAATTTCTCACCACTATAAACTTGAAGTCTCTTTGAAAAAAAGAAAAAGGTTAATGATTTTTATCAAAATTGTAGGCCTGTTTTACAAAGAAACTAAATTAATGGCTTTCCATAATGTTTAAGTCCAACTTTATAGTGTTAATTGTTCGACTTGGGATTTTTGTGAAACACCCCTAGTTCATATAACATCAGTGGTGATGTTCTACAATGTATAAACCTGCTGTACAACGCTGAAAAAGAGATGATACTATAAACCTTGACCAGACACAACATAATATGTCTTTGTTTCCTTTTGTACTTATATTAATTATTTTAATTTCTTGGTATAAAAAGGTCTGATTCTCATTGACCTTGTAATTGTTTTTCTATCGCTATCTGTTTATATTTCAGCTCGTTTCCTATGGACATCCGATACGATAAATGCATACCCCAGTGTATTCATTAAACGCAGTTGTATCAAATATCAAAGACAACCTCGCGTGACCTGATTCAATTGTGAACTGTTTTAATCGACATAAAGTAATGACTTGAGATTCTAAGAAACAATAAGAAACTGCAGGGTAGGTTTTTCCTGACTGTATTTTGATATTATTCATATTGTTGTTTTGTATCATGAGAAGCACTTTGTAACCTGAAGAAAATGGCGCGATAAAAATAAGGACAGAAAGATAAACGAGTACAATTTTTTTTTTATTGATCTCGTGCCCGAGATTCCCTGCCCTTTTTCTTCAATTAAAGGCATCCAGTAACATTGTCCAAATCAACAAAACGTACTCAGAACATTTAGACTAGAGGCTCTCTCATAACTCGTTTTATTCGTATACCAATAGAAGCATGGAAAAGATTTTGTTTTTTCAAATTGTATTTCCCTTTTTTAAAGATATTTACGATTGAAGTGCTTAGATGTTTGGAAGGTTATAGCTGTGTACAAAGTCAGTGCAAATACAAATACACATTTTGATTAACATTTTGTCACTTTTTGCACATGCCAACAAAGTAGATCCCTTTATCGTTTAACATTATTACAAAAATTCGTACAACGAACACTTCGTAACGTGACGGGAAAGACGCTAGAAAAGGTAAAGAAGAAAAAAGAATGGATTATGAGTTTTGTTAAATTTCGTTAAAGAAGTTTTTAGGTTATACGTCTTTATATCCATCTAAAGCCCACCACACACTACGTGATCCGATCCGATCCGATCCGATCCGACGAACGATTAACGATCCGAAATATACTACATGCGTTACATACGCACGTCTTGCTTTAGTTCACATACGGATCGGAATCGGAATGTGAAGTATGCAGTGGGCTTAATAGGGGGATACAAGGGCGAATAACATAGTAACAATATAGTAACAATAATATTTTCAAATCCTCGAAATTTACTTGGAACGTTAGCGATTCTCTCATACATTGTTGTATTTGTAAGAGAGGCATGGGACAGGTTTTGATTTTTCGAATTTCCCCTGCGTTAAAAAGGTATTCACGATTAAAGTGTTCGGATTTTAAACTATCCACTGGATAGTCATAACCGTGTACAGAGTCAGTGCAATGAGTTAGTGATATCACTTTGCATTTTCGCTCATTTCTCGACCATGTAACATCCGTTTAACGTGAAATTTTCACACATTACTCAGAGGACATATTATCAGATCACAACAATATACATTGTATCCCCCATTCATCCCTTTTGCACATGTCAACAAAGTAACTAGATCCCTTTAATTAACAAAACTCAATATTCATGTCGTTTTCTTCTTTCCCTTTTAATAATAGCGTATATTCCTTCGCATGTTATTTTTGTTCTACACAATGTCAAAGAATGTATTCACCGTGACCGTGACCGTTCCCTATAAGCTACACTTCCGTTTTGTCGGTCAAGATGTTGACATCTTTAGTAGATATCAAGTGACCGAAAACATCTTTATCGCGGGCAACATCGGATGTCTTATATTTGATATTTATAAATATTGCAGCGTTTTATGAACAATTCGTTATTAAACAAAGTACATGTATATTCTGTCTTTAAAATTGTGTTTTTGTTTAATGTTACACTTAGTTTTTCATGACATCACGCAAAATGTTTTTTCTTGAAGCGCCCACTAAACCAAAACTTAAACAGTACTATCCCTTAAAGATAAAGGACCTAGAAAACGTATACGCATCATAAATAACTAGTGACGAGGTCTGGTGACCGTGAATATTCACTCTGGACTTCCGTTTTGTAGGTCAAGATGTTGATATCTTCCAGTGACCGAAAACATCTATATCGCGGGCAATCGGATGTCCGCGCAGATTCAATATTGATCGCTAGACAGTGTCACAGCGTTCACAGGCGTAAACAGGCGGGAGGCGGGGGAACATGCCCCCCCCCCCCCTCCCATCCTATCCCCCTCCCCGCAACACACACACACACACACACACTTTTTTTCAAATAATGTTGTATTCCTCCAAACATAACATGTACATGAAACATTGTCAACAATTACAATAAACTAATATAATCATTATTTTCAAATGCATGTTTACCTTAATTACATGTTAACAATCACAATAAACTGTAATAATTAATTATATTAAACTAAAAGAAAGATATACACACGCATGCACGCACATGCACGTACACACACACACACACACACACACACACACACACACACACACACACACACGCACACACGCACACACACACACACACACACACACACACACACACACACACATACACACACACACGCACACACGCACACACACAAGCTGTGGAAGCTCTTGGCAGCGTGCACCCTCCCCATTCCCTCCCCTTCCCCCGGTTGCTGCATTAAATGTGTCTCGATGTGTTTAAATTTCATTTTTGTAATTCAAACATTGTCACTATAATACAACTTATTCGCTTTCACCGTCTTCTTGACAAGTTTAGATACTTTACGGAATAGAATCAATACCACTCAACCTTTTCATCGCGGTTTAGAAAAAAAAACAGACAGAGTACCTCTTCTATCATATTAAGTAGTCAGATGTTTTCTCTTTATTGATCGAGCTGTCGAGAAATTGGATTCATCCACTCCATGTAATAGTGAGCCATGTTCTACTCCTCATAATTTCAACATATGTAATTGATAGTAAAGCATATTCGTTGGAGGATAGTCAGGACACATATTGGCGGATACATTTTATTTGTTCTATATTGTTACACTATACTAATGTTCTTCTTCCTTTTTTTTCTTTTCCTTTTTTGGTTTTACTTATTGTCGTGACAGCCCCCCCCCCCCCCCCCCCCCATCCTTGCCTCTAGATAGATTTACTAACTTGTTCATTTATTTATTTAAATTGTCTTTAATTTTATAATTATCTGTCGACTCTCTGAATATTTCCTTTTTGCATTTTGTTCTGCGTTGAACTTCGTGATTTCTTGGAAAATGCCAGCGGATAATGCGGAGAATCTACCAATTAAGATATAATATTAGCTTAGTTTTACTAAAAAGACAACTGAAGTGGATTGAATTTTGTTTTTCCAGATTTTCTTTCCAAACAACCTTACTATAATCGTTGCGTCTAGTCACAGCGTTATTTCAAATGATACTTCTTGTTTTGTTTTACTCCGGAACCAATCTACAAGGTTAAAAGTTAGATTTTGGTTCAAGTAATTACTGACAGTGGAAGTAGATCAAATATATTTTGCTAAATTTTCTAAATAACATAACACTCTGAGTATCTTTATTCCGGAATCGATGTATTAAGATACAATTTTAATTTCGTATCAATTGAATGAAGGACATTGGAAAAGATCGAATGATTTTGTTTTATAAATAACGATATAAACATAATCCTTGCGTCTAAAAAGGAAATATTTAAAAGTGACAGCCTCGTAAACCTCAAACTAACCTACAACGATATAATGTAACAGTAAACTTGTTTCAGGAAAATACAACCGCAATAGATATAACCAGCATCTCAACAGACGATGGCATCTCCGCAAGGTCAATAATTAAACAAACATATCGGTTCTAAGCAACCTCAGAAAAAAATCCTTGTCTCGGGCCACAATGATAGGTTTATCCCCGGTTGTAACCAATCTGAAACATGTAATTAGGCACCACCCACCCATTCACCGCCCATCATGGGTAGAGGGGCACGTTCTTCTCGGGGATGGGGGGCTGGGATTTTTTTGCCCGAATTTTCGAATGTTCAACTGACAGGAAAAAAAAGAAGAAGAAAAAAATCCTCGCCTCTTTGATGCCCGAAAATGACATTTTCAATTGTTTGGTCCAAAATAACACGATTTTGCCTGAATATGAGACGATTTTGCCCGGAAATAACACGACACTGCCCGAATGTAACATGATTTTGCCCGAAAATAACATGACACTCCCCAAATATATTATGATTTTGCCCGAATATGACATGATTTTCCCGAATTACAGGTGCGTTTTGCCCGAAGATGGCCGTTTTCAAAATTCCAGGGGGCTGCATATACCCCCCCCCCCCCCCGCCTCCTACGCATATGCAATCCATCACTTTAGGCTTCAAACCCTATCCCAAATTTGAAAACCTACCAGCAGTTTGATTATGTTTATATTTCAAAATACTATCATTAATCCAATGCCAGTTAAAGATCATCGATCGAGTGACGGAAGTCATTGTAAGTAAAACAAACACAAAATATATATATAAATACAAAATAATAATAATAAAAATAAGATCGTGGGCTGAGAGACTATGATCTGGCTTATGGCCTCAATACCAAGGTGAATAGCTCTAACTCATCGATGTCAAGAAGCAGGGCACACACACGATTCATTTTATTATTCTGTGAAATGTATCCGAGGCTATCTGCTATGTCTACAGATCAGTGGCAATGGGACTTCTTCTTCTTGTTGTTCTTCTTCGCCTTGTTATTCTCCTCTTCTTATTCTTCTTCGTATTGTTAATCTTATAATATTATTATTATCATTATTTGTATTATTGTTGTTGTTGTTGTCTTTGGTATTAGTATTGTTGTTGTTGTTGTAACAACAGATGTGCCGACCATATTCCTGCGTAAATACCTTTGAATAAAATAATGAATAATTATGTCGATAATTATGTGCATGCTTACTATACCATCTAATGAGATTTTGAAATCAATTTTTACTCGATCTTCAAATCTCATATTTGTTAGTACCGCGCCATGAAAATTAAATTCCATATTTAATTTTAGTCGCATAACCGTTTTCGAGTCAATTCAATTAATTTAGAATAGCGAGAAATGGAATACAACATAGGGGTATAGGGCGGGGTTATATTATGGGTGATGACGTCTCCTCCAAACAGTTTTGGAAACACATCTCTTTTTTGGAGCAAAAATCATCCCAATATTCGAGCGATTCTATCAAACAAAAATGGGGGCTAAAACAGCACACTTTTGCGATAAACAAGTCGATCTTTAGTCGAGACTAAATTAGCTAATTAATGTTGAATGGAGGAGATGGTTTATTCTGGCAAAAGGATTTTACCCAAACCCGTGACCTAAGGGGAGAGTGCCTTGTACGCCCTTGGGCAGATGTTGAATATCCTCTGCCCTCGACCTTATGTATACGCATCAGTGCGTTTACATTATTTCCATAGCACGTTTTGTGTTCTTGTACCACACCACCTGTCCTAGTAATTAACCAATCAACATACACTTATGAACGTATGACCTCGTTCGATTTCGATCAAATTAATTTAGTTTTGTCATTCTGCTTCACATTTTGAAACTCAGTGAAACTGGTGTTAGTGCATGGTCACTTGCCTATAACAATAAACCTGCATTCGAAAAACCAAAAGCTGATCTACGGTTTTGTTAAAGGCATATTATTATGCCTGGGTTAAAATGGGTAGTCAGCAAATTCCAACTCGCACTCCACCGTAATCTCCCGAGGTAAACTCACGATATATGTTGGATCGATCGAAGAGCGGTGCTTCGAAATATCTGAACACGGGCCTTCTTATGAAATTACATGCAGCATACAGCTGGTATCTATTATATACCGTGCGAATTGCTCGAGCTATAACCTGAGGCAATACTTCGCTGACCATCGCTGATAAGATCAAACAGCGGCACTGTGAAGTCGGTGCGGTTGAGCGTGTTACGTAATATTTTCGCTCGCAAACATCTCTGATGGATCTCCATTCGACCATGATTTGACTAGTACAAACATCCGAAAGCGGCTATTTTTGATGCATTTTCGACTCGGGTGTTCGTGAAGTGGGACAGTTTGCGATCGCTACTTATAACTGAGCCAATGGGGATTACGCACTGTGCGTAAAAGTGCGCAATATGGATCCACGCGTCTAATATACCGGTCTGAATTCCCTTTAAAGAGATCGAGTAACTTTGTTGACATGTGAAAAAGGTGATGAATGGTTGGTGAAATGTGTATTGTTGTGATCTGATTTGTCCACTGACTAATGCGTGAACATGTAACGTTAAATGGATATTATAACGCCAAGTAGCCTAATGAGCGAAATGAGCGAAAGTACTTGCACTGAATTTGTTCACGTTTATAGCTTTCCAATAGATGTTTAGGAATGGGAACACTTCAATCATTAATATCTTGTTAACGAAAGGAAAATTCGAAAAACCGAAACCATAAAAGAGCTTTTATATTGCCTTGTGCCTTTTGGTTTGGCTTATAATAGCAGAAGAATGAAAAAGTTTTTTGTTTTGGTTTAATTTCTTCCATATTATGGAGATATTTACGGTCGCATTACTTCTAGTAAAAATATGGAAAGAAGGAATATGTATATATTGATTCTTCTCATACACGGTTTATATGAATTTTACTATATGATATGGAATGAGGTAGATCGAATTAAAACTTTATGATATCTAGCACGGATTATTCAACATACCGTTGTCTGCTTATACACGGTTAACTTCGACGCGCCTTTTCAGGGTGGATTTGGATTCTGTAATTTCGCGCTACAATCTGTACCAGCAGTAGCCTACCAGTGATACCACCCTGATACCCAGGGGGCAAAAGGGTTTTTTTCAGCTTTTGCCTGTTGTAAAAGGTTGGCCACCAGAAATGGCGTCTAGGACCTTCTGGGATCACAACCTAGGTGGACAACCTCGCGAACTAGCTACTGGAAGTCCACAGGTTGGGTTTTAAGACTGGTTTGAATACCCAGTCACATATCTTGCACAATTACACCACAATGCACTGCAGATTCCAGCTTGTCTTTTCATGGAGGTCTTCCCTAGAGTCCTGCGCAACATTTGATACCAAGTTTGAGCGTATTGCATCTTTGGTTACTGTGTCACACGTCGTTACAACGTGATACATCACATACGGACGTGAAATTCGTATACAGCACATATGTATAAAAGGCAACTAAATTCTTTAAAATGAAAAATAGGCTATATTTCGAACTTTATACATGTAATTCGCATTTTAGATAACTATTAAGAGCATTATATATAAGGAAACGAAGTATGTAAATTAATAAACAATACAAAACATAAGCAATAAAACAATGAAATACATAAGAATATGAGTTGCTAATGCTATAATTTGTTTAGATGTGGTTAAATTACTATATCAAATGATACAAAATATATCCACAAAATCACATATTAAGCTTATCCTTTTAATGAGATACACGGGAGTAGGGAAGGGGGTGTTCAAAAGACCAGCCTTTCATCATTGGACTCCAAAAATAATTATAATCAAGGTCTACCCACCCAGTTTGGACGAAGTGTGTCTGTAGGCTTACATGACACGTTTGAGGGCGAGTCTCATTCTAGGTCTAAAGGAGATACATCGTGAAGCTTGCAAATGAGGTATATTAGACATGAACATAGTTGGCTCATGTTAAAGGTTGGGCCCCATAAATGACTCATAGGACCTTCTAGAAATACAACCTAGTTGGACAGCTTCACGGACTAGCTCCTGGAAGTCCACAGGAAGCGAAACTTAAAAAGAAAGCATCTACAAAAACCCACTAAATGCAGCCATCTCTACAGACAAAGTTCAAGTGTACGGACAAGACAATATCATATGGATGTGTCAAAGGGTGTCAGAATAACTGTTCCTACATGAAGAAGGCGCTTCCATGCTTTGGAATTGCTTTAAATGTGTCACTTTTGTGAAAGGACCAGTGCCATACAGCACATATTGCAGCAAGGACCACTGCTGATCTTTCTGTTATCCTAAGGCAAATCAGAAACGTTTAGGTTTGGCACTTTGGTTTCCTCTTGTAAGAACTTCACTAGGCTAGCCTTCCTACCACTTCTCATACTGCCGCTTTCCTTGAACGGAGTAGGAGGAATATATCACCGAATTCTTGCTTTTCATATGAAGTCATACATGTCAAGCTGTCTAACACTAGCAAAAATCAGTGTCATGCGCAGAACTTCACTGCTCTTACCTGGATGCCTGGTGCGGCTGTTTTTTCCTCTTTTCTTCTTGAGATTCTTGTTAGGGTGTAGAAGGCGTTGAGTGTCATGAGTCTTGTCTTTTTCTGCTCACTGGAAAAAGACCCTGTTAGTGCCTTCAAACACCCCCTTTTCACGTTGGTGAGGTTTTATTTGACCAGAACACTGCACATTTGATATGTCCTGAAGGAATGCGCTGTTGCTATGTACGGCTTGGTTTCCGCTACTGCCATGACCTCGACTAAGGCTCTTTATCCCTGATGACACGACATAGATCATGATGTACGCTGGATAAACTGGTGAATGAAGGTGCAGCATATATTTCAACTCGGCAGAGATGAGTGGTTCGGTGTAGTGAGTGGTTCGGTGTAGACGTTTGTTTCTCTTCAGTTTACGCTTGATGTGGACTTCCAGCAGATAGTCCGCAAGGTTTATCACCCAAGTTGCCCAGATAACAATGCTACGTTGGCCCATCGTTGGCCCAATGTAGGCGGTCATGTTGGGCCAACGTCAAAACGTGACGTCTAGCCCACGTCATTCTTGCCGCTGGGCCCTCGTTGGCCCAACCCCCATACGCCAACGTCAATTGCCAACGTTGAGCCAACGTTTGCCCAACCATTTATTTTGCTATTTCTGACGTCAAGCCAACATTGAGCCGACTAAACCCCAACGTTAATACGACTATATAAGTCAATGTCGGGCCAACGTTAAAACGTAACGTTTTGCCCACGTCATTCTTGCCGCTGGGCCCTCGTTGGCCCAACCCAACAAGCCAACGTCGTACAAGTGTTGGGCCAACGTTTTCCCAACCCTTGCCCAACCTTTCAGTTGGCTAATTATGACATCGGGCCAACGTTTACCCAACCTTGGGCCAACTGTTAGCCAACCTTGGGCCAACCTTGAACCAACCGTGAGCCAACCGTGAGCCAACCGTGAGCCAACCGTGAGCCAACCGTGAGCCAACCGTGAGCCAACCAACAATACGAACACTTAAACAAAAAAGATTAGAAGGCTGCATGGTGTTACATATTCTACCCTTCCATCATTCTAACGCTAAGTCCTATATATCCTATATCCTATACCTAATCCTAAACGTATCATATCCTATCCTATCCTATCCTATCGTCTTAACAATATATAATGCAATCGACTTAGTATATATATCCTCATACATACTATGTACATTTGTTGTAGTTAGTAATTGCCGAGAGTAGATTATAAAATAATCAGCCTTTGAATCATTATTCATAAGACTATTATTCAGGTGTCATTTATAGTTTTATAAATTATATAGAAAAACAAGGACATGATAACACTGTTTTCAATACAAATAATAGCAAAAATAGGAATTTTTCTGTTCACTAAATTATGATCGTTTATAATCGATCATGAACCCCGATAGCAATTCTGCGTTGGCCCAATGGGTGATTTCAAGTATGGTGTTTAGGGCTGGTGTTAGTGTTTATCAAACTGGCGTTTGTGTGTAATAAACACTAACACCGGCCTTAAAGACCATACTTGAAATCACCCATTGTCGGCCCACTTACGACGCATTGGGATCGATTGCGGAACGAACCTTTACCGATCATAAATCACTAATTAATAGGTGTATCAAAGTTAATAAAGAGGGGGCTGTGCAGAGGGGCTTTGCACCGCGAATATTTTGTTAATAACATTTAATTTAATTGTATTAATTTACCAATGCAACAACATCATATAATGTACAATATTTCCCGTCATTTATCAAAGAGGATAGACATATTGCATAGTATATTATTCAAAACTAGCCCTTCAACAACTATATATATAAGCAATACAAGTGTATACCGCACATTATATTATCGATAATATTACAACAAATTATATAGAAAACAAATACATGATAACACTGTTTTCAATTCAAATAATAGCAAAAATAGGAATTTTTCTGTTCACTATTATGATCGTTTATAATCGATCATGAACCCCGATAGCAATTTACAAATTTAACAAAATCATAATATACAGTACATGTAAGGTACAATATTTCACAATTTCCCCTCATTTATTAAAAAGGACAGACATTGCATAGTATGTTAGTCAAAACTAGCCCTTGAACAACTATAAACAATACAAGTATATAATGTACATTATATTATCGATAATATTACAACAATCCAAAATGTTCCAAAAAGGTTTTCATACATTGTTGGTAGCACATAATTAAAATATATTTTAAGTATTATATAATATATTATACAATTTACGAAATCCGTATCGTGACATTGTACATTTTAAGTCGCATGGAGGTTCATCTAAAATTACTCCCCCAATGTATGAAATGGACTGTTTCCCTATACCTGTCTTGATTTAGCTATCTTGCATTTTGTTAATCAATTTCCCAGTGAAATATATAGCAGTGGTTCAATCATTTGTCGTCATATTCGTATCTATATTACTACAAATGAAGTACAGTCCACTTCTGGTAAAGAGAGTTCAGCATTGGTTAACCCGAGTTTTGGTAACTAAAACCTGCATCATTACATTACAAACTAACAGTTATAACTTACTTCACCATGTTCGAAAGGAATAACACAACACATTACTGAGTAAAAAGCATGTTCCCATTAAAAAAAGAGACATTAAAACTCAAGAGGACGCTCTTTAAAAACCTATTGGTCTTAACATTTACAAATAAAATGTTGTGCATGTCATGATTTGTTGAAATAGTGATTAGATAGAGAGATAATCAACGATTATTTAAAAACATCTTTACTATAGTACCTTTTTAAAAAGGAGAAGCAATTTTTTAATTTGTTAGCGGCCGGTTCAAAGTTATATTTTGTGTTCCCTACAATTTTTAAAATGTTATGTTAATGGATATCTCAGGCATTTCTGAACAAATTTTGATCAAATTATAGTTTATTCTGTCATTACAATTGTATGCTCTTTCAAATTTGATACAGTACTCCGTGTTTGATTATATCACACACATATTGTATGTAGCACCCTCTATACCAAAACCCAACGCAACTATCCTTTAATACCTTGATACCAAAAAACTATTTTCTCGGTAACGATTTCTATATAGACAATATGAATTCGGTCTAATATATTTTCTTTACACCTATAACGCGTCAATATCCCAATATTTGACCTCATTACATTTAAATATATGTGTAAATCCTCTCTAAAAAGTGTGAAACCGGCTAGAATCATCTGCAAACAATCCCAAATGCAAATAATACAGTAGGTTTGGAAATCTTTTGTATAAAATATGAGGAAAAACGCTGGTTCCACTACAGATCATTTTGAAACTCCACATGTAATCGGATAAAACGGATAAATATGCCTTGACCACGAGCACCGAGTGGGATGTATGCGAATTTCATGAACTAATTGTAGGGAACAATGTTGCTGTGTTGCTGTGTTGCAGTGTTGCGTCCAAATGGACGTTTTTAAATTGTTGTTTAAACGTTAGAAAAAAGAAGAAAAAAAACTTTCATGTATTTGATTTCAACTGCAAGTACCAGCATATAGCCTGTCGGACGCTGGAAACGTTCTAAGAACGTTTTTTAAACGTTGATTAAGAAAGAAGACCTACGTGACCTAATAAAAAAACAAAACGTTTTGTAAACGTTGATTAAAGACGAATACGTGACCTAATTAAAACGTTTTGTAAAGTTTTGTGTTTGCTGGGTAGTGCCCGTAATGAATGTACTCGGGAGACTATTCACGAAAGCTTATGCGTATATTTATGAACTTAAAGGGATAGTTGATTTCTGGTAAGGAGAGTACAGTTTGGGTGAAACTGAATTTTAGTAACCAAAACCTACATCATTACATTGCAAACTAATAGTTATAACTAGAAAGGAACACAAAATTCCAAATGACGTAGTAAAAGACCATGTTATCATTTAAAAAGAGCCGTTAAAACGTAAGAGGGCGCCTTCTAAAAACTCATCGGTTTCAACCATTTTGAATAAAATAGTGTGCATGTGATGTTTTGTTGAAATAGTGATTAGATAGAATTAGATAGAGAAATAACCAACAACTATCAACATACCTTTTTTGTAACTTTTTGAAAAGAGGAAGCATTTTTTTGAATTTTTAACGGCTCGTTCAAAATTCTCTAATAAACCGGGGGCCCCAGCTTTATTACAAAATGTTACGTTTATGGATATTTCAGCCGTTTCTGAACCGATTTTGATCAAACAAAGATGATCGTATTATTTAGATAGTATGCTCTTTCAAATTTTACACTCAGTTTTTCATTATCTCACAAAAAAATAAGTAGTCTAGCGCCCTCTCTACCAAAACTCAACTACGCCTTTAATTAGGAGTTTGAAAGACCGATTCCAGCGATTACACGGCAATGTGTAAATTTGAATAATTTCGATTTAAAAAGTGTAAAATTGAGAGAAAATGTTATAATGAATAATAAGAATAATAAGAAGTCTGACGTCAATTAGCCAACCAATTTCCAACACCACTCATTGATTAAATGTTGTAGTAGGTGAAACGGTGGCCCAACGTTGGCTTGCCTACAGTGTCGAAATGTGGTTGTTTGTCAAATGTTGGTTTGACGTCAACTAGCCAACCACTATCCAACGCCGCTCATTGACCGAATAGGTAGGCGAAACGTTGGCCTAACCTTGGCTGGCCCACCGTCAAAATGTGGTTGTTTGTTAAAGGTTGGTTTGACGTCAGCTAGCCAACCAATATCCAACGTCGCTCATTGTCCGAATGTATAGTAGGCAAACGTTCGCCTAACGTTGGCTTGCCCACCGTCGAAATGTGGTTGTTTGTTAAAGGTTGGTTTGACGTCAGCTAGCCAACCAATATCCAACGTCGCTCATTAACAGAATGTTGTAGTAGGCGAAACGTTGGCCCAACGTTGGCTTGCCCGACGTCGAAATGTGGTTGTTTGTTAAAGGTTGGTTTGACGTCAGCTAGCCAACCAATATCCAACGTCGCTCATTTACAGAATGTTGTAGTAGGCGAAACGTTGGCCTAACGTTGACTTGCCCACCGTCGAAATGTGGTTGTTTGTTAAAGGTTGGTTTAACGTCAGCTAGCCAACCAATATCCAACGTCGCTCATTTACAGAATGTTTATGCAGGCGAAACGTTGGCCTAACGTTGGCTTGCCTACCGTCGAAATGTGGTTGTTTGTTAAAGGTTGGTTTGACGTCAGCTAGCCAACAAATTTCCAACGTCGCTCATTGACCGAATATTTTCGTAGGCCAAACGTTGGCCTAACGTTGGCTTGCCTTCTGTTGAAATGTGGTTGTTTGTCAAACGTTGGTTTGACGTCAGCTAGCCAACCAAAATCCAACGTCGCTCATTTACAGAATGTTGTTGTCGGCGAAACGTTGGCCCAACGTTGACTATCCTACCGTCGAAATATGGTTGTTTGTTAAAGGTTGGTTTGACGTCAGCTAGCCAACCAATTTCCAACGTCGCTCATTGACCGAATGTTGTAGTAGGCGAAACGTTGGCCCAACGTTGGCTTGCCCGACGTCGAAATGTGGTTGTTTGTTAAAGGTTGGTTTGACGTCAGCTAGCCAACCAATATCCAACGTCGCTCATTTACAGAATGTTGTAGTCGGCGAAACGTTGGCCTAACGTTAGCTTCCCACCGTCGAAATGTGGTTGTTTGTTAAAGGTTGGCCTGACGTCAGCTAGCCAACCAATATCCAACGTCGCTCATTAACAGAACGTTGTAGTCGGCGAAACGTTGGCCGAACGTTGACTATCCTACCGTCGAAATGTGGTTATGTATTAAACGTTGGTCTGACGTTAACGAGCCAACCAATATCCAACGCAAGTCATTGACACAGTGTCGTAGTAGGCGAAACGTTGGTTAAACGTTAGCCTGCCCACCGTCGACATGTGGTTGTTTGCCAAACGTTAGTACGACGTCAACTAGCCAACGAATATCCAACGCCACTCATCAACAAAATGTCGCAGTAGGCGAAACGTTGGCCCAACGTTTGTTTTTCGACCAAAGAATTATGATTGTTCGTCCAACTATCACCCAACGTTGTTTCAACGTGCATTTGCCGACCAGTTTGCCAAAAGTCAACAGAAAACGTTGGCGTAACGTTGTCTTAACGTCAGCTCTCCGACTGCAAAAATTTGGTTGCATATTTACCTTAGGCCAACGTTGGCTCAACGTTGTTTTGCCAACCGCGACGGTGCCGACTATAGACTACGTTGGGCCAACGTAGCATTGTTATCTGGGTGTGTTCCTAGAAGGTCCTATAAGCCCCTTCTGGGGCCAATCCTTAACAACAGTACCCCCTTCCAAGCTTTATAATGTACCTCCTTTAAGAACTAGTAAGAAACTCTGCTTTGAACTTCATGTTAGCCTTCATTTACACTTCGTCCATACTGCGTGAGTAGACCTCGATTATAATTATTTTGGAGTCCACTGGTGGTCTTGTGACCCCCTCCTACCCCCCCCCCCCCCCACACACACACACATACACACACACACACACACACACACACACACACACACCTACCCCCGTATCTGATTCAAATTATGGATTGTGTATCATGTTATCGCAATCTAAACAAATTAATACATTGACAACTCATATTCTTATGTATTTTGTTTAAAATTTAAAATAGACTCCTACCACATTCCTGACTATTAAAATCGTACAATACCCGTTCAGGACTGATTGATATTGATATAACATGTATTTTACATTGACCCAAGCCAGAGTATTCTCTGGTTAATTCCTGAATTGGTTAAGTGCCAACGAGACTATTTTGCCAAACCACGTCAAGGTTATAACCTTGATAATAAAATAGAAAGATAACTGCTATTCTAATGTAATTAATACTCAGTAAATAGAACTCCGCGCAAATAATGGCTGTTGAAAAATCACATACAAGGACGCGATTTCATAATACTAATAAGTGTTTACATAAATGTTCACTCTTCTGTACACATATAATTACCATTATGTATGCTCCGGGGAGGTACCGAAACTACGTTTGAAAAATATCTATGAAAATCTATGAGCGGTCGTTATGAGCAGGTGGTCGCTATAGACAGGTGGTCGCATTAGCAGGTTTGACTGTACCTCCCCCCGTATCTGATTCAAATGATGAAAAGTTATGATGGATTTTGTATCATTTTATCGCAATCTAAACAAATTACTACATTAACAACTCATATTCTTAAATGTATTCTTTTGTTTTGTATTGATTTATGAATTTACATAGTTGGTGTCATTGTATAATGCTCTTAATAGGTATTTCAAAGCGAATTAAGTTTTTAAAGATCAAAATGTAGCCTATTCTTAACTCTTAAGGAGTTATTTGCATTCCATACATAAGCGCTGTATTCGAAATTCCACGTCCATGTGTGACGCATCACGTTGTAACGACGTGTGATACAGTAACCAAATATGCAATATGCTCAAATTTTGTATCAAACGATGCGCAAGACTCTAGGAAAGACCTCCATGAAATAACAAGCTGGAATCAGCAGTGCATTGTGGTGTAAATGTGCAAGATGTGTGACTGGGTCTTCATGACCCCTAAGGCGGAAACACAATATTTAGTGCATTAGGTGTGGTTTTCTTGAAACTCATCCTGTGGACTACCAGTAGCTAGTTTACAAGGTTGCCCACCTAGGTTGTGATCCTAGAATGTCCTAGAAGTACTTTCTGGTGGCCAACCTTTTACAACAGGCAAAAGCTGAAATCCTAAAAAAATGGTGGTTTGCCCCCTGGGTATGATGTCCAGAATAAGTGTACATTACATACAGTAATGTAGAACCGAGGAAATCGAATCGAAACAATATCAGTACAGCAACAACAACAAAATACAGTATTGTAGATTCTGCTTACGGGGACTAAGATGCGAAATGTCGATGCGAATTTGCATTTTGATTGAAATTTTAGAAGGAAATGACGTGCAACATTTCTATTCAAGTTATACTATTTTGTTGGCATGTGCCCAAACTTATGATGGATTGGTAAAATGTGTGGGTCTGTGATCGGATTGATCCGACTGACGGACATTTGGAATTTCCCTAATATTCCCCCAAAGAGATTTGTGCACCAATGAATAAAATATATCTGCTAAGCCAATGGCGTAGCGTGGTTAGACTCATTGGGGAGGGGGGGGTTGCATACTAAACAAATTTCCCCTTTTTTAACGGATTTTACCCTGTTTTTTTTTTCTTTTCGTTTTTGTAAGATTATTGGTGGGGGCAGCCGACCCGAAAGGTTGGGGGCACACTTAACGAATTTCTTTGTTTTGCCATATATTTTCCTCTTTTTTTTATCGTTTTAGTAACATTATTGGGGGGCACCCGAACGTAGGCGTAGATCTGTCATTGATACCTATTCATCAAGGGGGATGATCTATTCATTCATCCCCCCTGATGAATAGGATATATTACGTAAGTATCGACGCCCATGCACCCGAATGATTGGGGAACACTTAAAGGGCAATGCAACTCAAGAATAGAGATTATCCTACTTTATACATCGTAATATACCTGTTTATTATATGTAACATTACTCCGACTCAGATTTCTGCTTTGGAATAAATAATATGAGAAAACTCTATCGGGTATACCACTCTTCACGCGAACGCTGGAGGCCGCCATTATTAGGTTTGTGCGGACTACATGCACTAATGAATTTCAATAGCACCCATTCAAACCATTGTTAGAATACTTGTAGATGTACATTAGCTACGCCACTGTGTTAAGCGATCTGTAATCTCTCTTATGCCCAAAAGTCAATGGAAATATACCACGAACTAATGGCGATACTGATCTACAATAATGGTAGTCAATAATCTAGACCCTCGAAAGTGCCGCCTATACATCATTGATCGCTGCCAGTCGAGAATCGCTGCCCAGTCGAGAGTCAATACTGGCGATCGACATTTGTGCAGACCTTCCTCGTTGTGCATATCTCTCTCGTAAGTGGCGCTATATATTTGCCAGTGAGGACTAGATCCTTGTCTACAATAATGGCTGTTTATGGCTGTTACATTCACAAGAAAATCACAATGAAAATGAATGCAGGAGAAACCCTATACCATTGCTACAGGCGGAAACGGGTCAGTTACACGCCCACAATATATTATATAATGTCTCAACTTTCCTCTTCAAAATACAGTCATTTATCTTTGAAAGTCAATGACCTATCTTCATTTCATCTACAATAACACAGCAACACATGAACTCACGGAAACATTAACATCTACACACACACACACACACGCATATTCACCCGCAAAAACAAAATTAAATAAATGCAGGCGCCAGCAAGTGATTCTGTTTTATCCGATATTTAAGAAATGGCCCAGCTTCTTTAAAATTCAACTTATTCAACTTATTCATATTTGCTTGAAATTTATGCGCGAATCAAAATTGCACCCTTTCTCACACAAAAAATCATAGGAAAGAAAAGTGAAAAGTCACATATCACAAACAGTTTGCACAGTGTCGCAATTATACATACGCGATTTTCTCAACAAATTGCGCTAACGCTCGTGAAGATAATTATAAAGCCATACACATTATTGTCCTCGTCATTTCATGCATGATTTGTCAAATTATAAGGAAATTAAACAGGAAAAACACATGGGATTATGTAATTTTATGCGCGAATGTCCATACTGTTTACCAATTACGCGCTCGGGTCGTTCTTATGATTGACTATAATATATAAATTATTATAAATCCATGACTTACTCTTCTCTCTTTTTTTCTACCTCTCCTTTTTCCTCGTTTCTTCTTTTGTTTTCTACAATGAAACTCGGAAAATTCATTGTTTGCACTGTGAGGCACTAAATAGGATGAATAGTCTCTGAAAGTTTGAGCACAATCAGTCAAGAAATAAGAAAGTTATGGCTCTTCAAAAATAGCTATGTATTTCTACGAATGACTCAAATTGACAATACACCTTGGTATTAAAGTTGTGGCGAACTCCACATACGTCTTGTACACAAAATTTAAATTGTTTAAAACAAATTTAAAAATGTATGTTTACCCTTCATTTGACTTCAACATAATATTATGCTTTGTAAAATACTTTTATAAGCAACATATCAGAAGTTGGGTAGAAATTTTGTTTAAACAACATTAACCATTTGAAAATGTGTGTACAAAACATGGGGAGTAGTTACACATTTTTTTTTATCAGAGTGCGTTGCCAATTTGAGTCCTTCATACGTCATCGTAATTTATTACACGCATTTTCTAAATTATCCTCTAAATAATTGGGAAGCCATACGAATTTTAAAAATGAGCAACGAAGACTTAGTTGAAATTGACATTTTGCACATGCAAATATCGGACCAAGGGGCAGAAATGAAGCCGTATAACAAGAATGATGTTCAGATTTGTAATAACAATATTACAGTTGTAAACAAGTTTTACTACAGCTTTGTATAAGACCCCGTTTACAGTGAAAAAAAGGCCGGGCCGAGACGCGTCTCGGCCCGGCCTTTTTTTCACTGTAAACGCTCAAAAGGCCAAATGCGGGGCCAAAAGTGGCCGCGCATTTGGCCCCGCTCTGGAGGTAGTCTCGGCCCCGCTTTTTCTCACTGTAAACGCACGCAGGGCCAAATGCGGTACCAAATTGGGAAAACAATTCATTGCAAATAACGCGCCTTTGTTCTGTGACCCCGGCGTGCCTCCAAAATAATGGTTTGTTTACATGCAGAGCGCCACTACGACAAGATATTGAAAGGGCGGCCGGGCCGCGAGGGCCGAGACCGCCACTGTAAACGCACCAAAATTGGGGGGCCGAGTACCGCAATTTAAGCAGGGCCGAGACGCGTCTCGGCCCGGCCCTGCACTGTAAACGGGGTCTAAGTTCAGCGTTTTCATAATACAGTCATGAAGTTCACGGCTAGTGATAAACACTGAATTAAAGCCACAAATGACACTGACGTGCATAACATAACACATACCTTACCATATTTGTTGGTAACATTACAAATGTTGGTCTCCAATCCTTCAAAGGCTGAGCACATGAATACCTCCTCTCTAACTAGATTATATTTGTGTTTATTAAATATAAACTTTGTTTGAGCTGCTGTGAAGTAATTGTTTGACCCTGAAGAGCTCTTAATATGTTCTTTTGGGCCTTTTGTTCACTAATGCACTTTATATTTAAAAATATTGTACAAATTAAAACAATTATAACATAACATTCCCTAATGTTATGTTTTCTGACTTGGTCAAATATGAGACACTGATTGGCTAACCTCAGTCATCTGAAGTCAACATATTTCAGTATGTAACACGGTAGAGCCGCTATAATCGATACAGGAGAATTTGTGTTTTAATTGAAAGCGATGAAGTGAAATGAAATGAAATTTATTAATATCTTTTCACCCTTAATAAGTGTATTGAGGATAACAATACAGTAAAAGTCTCGTTGAAAAATCGCAGAACTAATATCGTGATTTGCATCGCGATCCTCATCGCTATCCTCACCGCGATTATTTTCAAAACTGTATGTCCACACGCAAACAATTTCGAAATTTGGATCGCGATGCAAATTTCGAAATTTGCATCGCGATTATTTGCGCCAGTGAGAACGGGCCTATTTTGTGAAATTGATCAATACACATCATCACTAAAATAAGATTCGACACATGCAGTGTGGAAGAAAAAGTGGGGGGCTGTCTATACGAACCGACACTAAATTGCAAAGAACAGATTAATCTGATTATGGTTAAACAGTTTTGATAGATACTGGTTTCTGCCATATTCTCTTTTTTATCTGTATTGTAAACTTTATTTAATATAGCTATTACATACGCCACTGGTTTACGATGACAAATGCACCCCAACGTCTTTACGATATGGTTCTGACTGTTCATATCTTGTCAGAATTGAAATACAATATTATAAAAATACACATACATAATACCTTGGCGTGTAGACAAATATTAAAGGGACTTAGTAACATTATCCAAATCCTCAACATCCAATTGGAATTCTAGCGGTTCCCTCATACCTTGTTTTATTCGTATTGACAATAAAAGCATGGGACAGGTTTCGATTTTTGCAAATTTCAATTTCGTTCAAAAGATATTTACGATTGAAGTGTTCGGATATGAAATTATCTACGGGACCTTTTTAGCTGTGTACAAAGTAAGTGCAATGAGTAAGTAAATATCATTCTGCATTTTCACTCATTTATCGGCCACATAACATCCAATTAACTTGAAATGTTAACGCATTACTTTCTGGACATATCAGATCACACCAATTATACACATTTTATTAACAACACATCTCTTTTTGCACTTGTCAACAAAGTTACTATACAGGGTGGCCCAGAAATAACGGAACGGGGTGCTTGCTATAATGAAGACACATGATGCCCGTCATAGCAACTAGTAACGTTCAAAGCGTGCGCCATTGTTAGTACCACAGCTGAACGCACACTCACAATGGCGCACGGTTGATCGTTTACTCGGTGCAGTATGGCGGACATCATGAGTCTTTAGTATGGCAAGTACCCCGTTCCGTTATTTGTGGGCCACCCTGTATAGATACTAGTAGCCTAGAGATGAGGCAAAAAAAAACACACTGTATAATGCATCCCATCTAATTTGCCAGATTGGTTTTGGGAATTGGATCCAGATGGAGATGTGTGACTTCTTTCTCGAGAGAGACTTTTGCGTTCTTGTGATCGTAATTCCCACACGCATGTTTTCCACCGAGTACATTGGTTGTCACTGACTTAAGGCCTGGTCACATATCACCGGATAGCGTAAACGGATGCCCGACAAATATAACTTTTGCGAAATCAAAATTATCCGGTGGTGAAAGTCGTCTCCATTGCTTCATGCACAAAACATTCCGCCGGATAGAACAACGTACATCGCCTGACAAGGAACGGACAAGAAACGCATACGAACGGAGACGAACGAATAAAGAAAATATTACCATCCGTCGGACATCCGTTTACGCTATCCGGAGATATGTGACCGGGCCTTTACATATTTAGGCAGAGGGGCACGGTGGGTTTGGGGGATGCCGCCGCTTATCACCGGTGTCGCATGACAACTAATGAGCTCACTCTCAAATTCCACAGGTGTGGAATGGTTTTACTGGTAACTGGTAATTTCCGTATGTTTAGTCTGGCTTAAGTTTATACATTTAGTAGAATACCGGCGATTGTCAATATACCAGATTTCAAAAGTTCCTATACTGTAGGAGAGGTGCCCCTCTCCGAAAACTATCCCCACATCTCGGTCGCCTTGTCACATCGACAGCTCTCTAATACCCCCTCCCCCCTCCCCCAAAAACAAAATGGAAATCAACCAAGAGTTTTAAAGGACAAAGCGAAAATGTAAGCCTACGTGCAATTTTGGCATCACATCGTTGACATTTGGGGAATTCTTAAGTCTTAACCTTTCTAACCAATCGGCTTTATGGCGGGATATAATAGATCGTCGTCTGGTTCCATTACGCGAATCGATGCTATAGAGGGGATTGGGGGATTACCAACTTATTTCTACAGTTGGAGGATTTTTGTTGGTGCGAGAGCGTTGTCAAGTGACCTTTTGTCTTTTGATGCGAAGATCCCTCAAGGTGGTTCGAATTCGTAAATCAGATGCCCGGTGCCATCTTGCGAACGCCTTGCGCAAGGTGCGAAATACACACTGCGCATGCACATAAGCGGGTTACGCAGCCGCTGCTGTTGAGTCTGCTGCTATGCCAGTGGTTACGTAACCTGCTGTTGTAAGTGCACACTCAGATGAAGTTTGTTGGAAAACATGGAAAACTTCCAGTGGTCTGTTACAACAGATGAAAGTGGTCCCAAACATATTGTTTATTTCCATTATTATATAGTAATATCCTCAAGAGGAAATATACGTGACAGGAATTATGAACTTTAGCAGTGACACTGAGCACAATTTTAGCGTTTGGCTTCGCTTTAATAATATTTTCTTTGGAGTATGTACAACGAGATGAATATGACTGTGATCTTTCTTAACTATAGATGGATCACACTTGACCTTCACTGCATGCAATCGAAGGGCTTCCTGCATGAAATTAATTAGAATTGGGAGGAAATTATAAGTTGGGATAATCAACATTCAACCAAATATTGCTGAAGGAAACTATGCTTGTTTTCGATATTATTTTCTTCGTAGTAACATGAGATGCATATATGTGGCCGTACTTAGATGGGGTAATGTTAGCCTCCCTGCATTTGGAGGGCTTTGCGTGGAGTTAATTATAATTGGTAGGAAAATGTCAGTTAGGATTATGCACAATAATTTGTATATACAAATTTTGCTAAAAGAAACTAATGTATGTACATAAAGAGTGTTCAGAAAAGTCGCATGTGCTAGTGTAATAACCAACTTGCAACGTGTTCTCGGGTCGTGCTAACAAACGCTTTTTAGCGAACACAATACACTAGGATATCATATATCTGACAAATACCCAAGGGCAATATTATACTGTACGATACTGTGAATTAAAACAGCATTATGTGAATTCATAAATATTCGTCGCAAATTCAATGAATCCCTCGCTAATTGCATGAAGCATATTGTATTTCAGTATGTTGGGTAGATTAAAATGCACGACGCAACCTATTAGACGTGCAATCAAAATGATTAACCAGACGGTAGAATTGAGTGCCGACGTTATACAGTGAAGAAACCTAGGTTTTGAGAAGCAATTCGTTTCACTGTCGTAAAGTTACTTCACGGTTGGTAAACCTAGCAGTATTATGCGTCTATATGTTTGTTCAAAATAAAAACAAATTTGTTCATGTTTTCTTCAGCTGGGAAGCGTCACAAAATGAGACTAAAGGGACATAGAGTACTGAAGTGTGACGTCTGTGCTATTCATTGCCATGGGTAATGGTTCTAAACAATGTCAGGCAAGTAATGAATTGGTGATTTAGCGGTTGCTAAGAAGGCAATCGTCCAGCTCCGACCCACTACAAAATGCCAGTATGAAAGGACAAGTTGTTTAGAACCATTACTATGCCATAACAAAAGCATGTGACGTCACTACTTCGGTACTCTATAGTGAGCGGGCAAACACTGTGCGTCTTTCGGCGAGAACCTGCCTAATCTTTGTCCTTCACATCCATTATTGATATTATCGTCTCTTTTGGCATTTAATATTTCACGATAAGAGCTTCATGTAGAAACGTAGGTATACTAAATCCATGTGACTTTATTTATAAAAACAATGACACGTTGATTTTCAAAAAATAACGTAGCGTCTGGATTGCTTCTTCAATTAACAATTTGTCCTATAATTGCTTACTAATTGCAGATGGGTAATATAACACTAAATGTCGTGCACGGGACTGAAGAGTCGGAGGAGCCGTGGTCGGACTTGACGTACCGTTTGGCGGGAATCTACCTCGCGATAGTCTTCGCCGTGGCGTTCGTTGGTAACAGCGTCGTGCTTTTTCTGTTCGCCTGGGACAGGAGTCTACGCACACCGACCAATATGTTCCTGCTCTCCGTGGCGATCAGTGATTGGCTGATCACAGTAGGCGGGGTTCCCTTCGTGACGGCGTCAATTTTCGCGCACCGTTGGTTATTTGGAGACGCCGGTTGCCTAGTGTAAGATAAATCTTGACATGTCATTTTAAAATTATTTTTCAATGATCTTGCTGAATGTTGTATCATCATGATCGTCATGATGATAATCGTCATAATCATTATCATCGTCGTCAGCCTCCTCCTCCTCCTCCTCCTCCTCCTCATTCTCCTCCTCCTTATCATTACCATCATCTTTCTTTCAAATTACACATATATTTATTTGTTTTCTTAATGTAATACAGGTTCATGTTAAATAATGTATTGCATCTTTACTATTTGCATGCTAAGATGTTGCAGTTAACTACCCCCTCGCCCTTGTATTATTATTATTATTATTATTATTACTATTATTATGAGGCATGAATTTTCCGGAAAATATTATAATGGCATCATCCCGTTCCCATCAGTACGTACATATAGTTATGAGGGCACACATGTTTGGGTCAATATAATGATCAAAACACAAACATCCGTAATAGTCCAAGCTAGAGATGACCTTGTTTTTTTGACATATACAACGTTTTTTGATGGTTTCTTGTCAATTTGGGGGTGCTGGTTCCAAATCTGCTGAGTGCCAGACAAGAAATCTTGAGCGTTTTTCTTGTTTAAACACGAACATCCAAAATGGCCGCCAAAACATGGAAATTTGCCTCTTTTAGCCCCCCAGAATGATATATTCTCAATTTCAACGCTCAAGGTTTCTTGTCTGGCACTCAGCAGATGTTTCTCTATGAAGCCTAGCCCGTAATATAAGCCCACAATACGACAAGCCCTATTCGCCAACCTGACACAGGGCCAGACAATTTTTAACTGAATTTTACATCCATATTTTTTTCCATAGATTATATAAAGATAAATATCCGCTCTTTATTCAACCTCTAAATGGGGAAAATCCCTTAACTGCTATTTATTTTATACAACATAGGCGATGGGGAAATTATGCTTGGCTGGGTCATTATGTCTATATCATCCTACACGCACTATTTCTTACTCAACAAGCAATCTAAAACTAGAACGTCAAAGAAATAACCAACTCCCATCTGTCCCTCCCAATTTTTTTTTAGATTTCGTCTGAATTTTAGTTTATTCTTCCCAGGGCTGCATGCAGGCCTCCATAATCCCCTTCCTTCTCCCGTGGTCCGTGGAGACTAAAACTTTTTATTCTTCACATGTCATTTGTCATGTTAGAAGTACGCAAGGCGCTGGATTTTAAGATGAACATACCCACCCGTTCCGTCTGGAATCCCCATGTATACTTTGTACACATCCCACCAGGTTCCTGCAGGCAAGGGATTGAGAGGGTCTAATGCCCGGCGCAGACAGAGCCGACTCGACCCGATCCGACTGGTTTTCAGCCTGATTAACTCAGTATGCGCTGCCTCGGGACTCCGGTTTTTCCAGTCAAGTGCCAGTCGGAGGTCATTCGAGGCCAATTCAACATGTTGGATCGGCTCCGACTGAGCGAAACTGACTCTAGCCTGACTGAAAACCAGTCGGATCGGGTCGAGTCGGCTCTGTCTGCGCCGGGCTTTATACAACAAGGCCATAAAAGAGCCCTCTTAATATACGATTGATGTATAGCTATTTTGAGAGTTATTGGGCGTAATGGATTTCCGCTGTCCAGTATTCTTTAAGATTAAATCTATCTTCCCATCCTTTCATTACTAGCTGACTAGTTTCGTTTCAACTCTTCGCCTTAATACAAGGACAAAAGAACGGACTAAAACATTCAATGTAAACGACTGTTTAACAGGACTGCCTGGAAGATACTTCTATTTCAATACATCTATGAAGGATGATCAGGTTCGTTATACAAAATTTCGACAGCTTATTCCATATGTTACGACGCCTTTTCAGTATAGAACATTGGCATTCGTTTTGTGACAATATTAATAGTTTCGATTCGTCAACACGCTTATTACGCCACAGATCTAGAGTGACTGAGATGTGCAGTTTATAATAGCCAAGTCAAAGGCAACCAAGACTCAGATGGCGCGGGCATGTAGGGAGAACGATGCTAGGACAGAAAATTAAGAGCTCAGTTCCAAAAGGCGCTAAATCCATTTTCCATAAACAATTGAGTTAACGATATATCTACATTTATAAGCTACGTAGCTATCTAGGAATCCACATTTTACGACAAACTACTCACTCAAAATCAAAATATAAATAGTTCAATTTTCATATTCCCAGAGGCACGTGTACAAAGTTGGGCACAGAAACCTGTTTTCCTCGAGAGTTGAAAAAGTGGATATAGCGCCTTTTGGAAGAAAGGTTAATAGTCTTCTTGAAGATACTTATCGTGATACAACTAACGAAGTGTACTTACTGAAGGGATTTCTAGTCATAAATTGTGTGAGATCATTACCTCAGATTGCTCGGGCTTGTTGGCAAAAAAAATATCGCGATATTTAAGATGGGGAATGCCGGGTAGGGTTACTAATTGACAGTAGAAGTGCAAAGAAGGAAATGTTTAAAGTAGTCGTCTTGATGATACGTATTATGATACGAGCTAAAGAAGTGTGCTTACAGTATTATATAGAAGGGATTTTTAGTCATAAATTGAGTGAAATCGATACCTCAGATTGCTCGGGCTTGTTCGCAAAATAATGTCGCGATATTTAAGATGGGGAATGCCGGGTAGGGCTACTAATTGACAGTATAAGTGCAAAGAATGAAATATATAAAGTAGTCGTCTTGATGGATACGTATTATGATACGAGCTAAAGAAGTGTGCTTACAGTATTATATAGAAGGGATTTTTAGTCATAAATTGAGTGAAATCGATACCTCAGATTGCTCGGGCTTGTTCGCAAAATAATGTCGCGATATTTAAGATGGGGAATGCCGGGTAGGGCTACTAATTGACAGTATAAGTGCAAAGAATGAAATATATAAAGTAGTCGTCTTGATGATACGTATTATGATACGAGCTAAAGAAGTGTACTAATACAGTAAATATAAGAGCAATTAAGTAACAAAGTGAGTGAGATCGCTACTCAGATTGCTCGGGCTTGTTCGCAAAATAATGTCGCGATATTTAAAGGAGAATTCCGGACGAGTTTTTAAAAAGTACAGTATATTGGAAATAAATCTATGGATGTGCTTGAATATTTTCAGGATTTGACTCTCTTTGGTTGATTTCTAAGAGATTTTTCTAATGTCATTAACTCTGAGGAAATAATTAAATTTACTGCACACAATCATGTGACCCTTACGAAGCACCCTCACTTTGCTCAATTTCTTGAGTAGGCTTGAATCCGGTGCCACTGCATTGTGATCACTGCATGTGTCATTCATAATAGCCGGCCATGCAGAGCCAGGAAATTCAATAACCACGTTTACGGGACTTTGTGTCTATTCAAATTCCAATGAAAGCCAAACGTGTTACAATTTCGGGCAGGCAAGTATTTTCAAACGGTTCAGTCAATGCAGTAATGCTCACAGGCACGGTTGAGTGGCGCATCGTGGACTAAACTATTCATGATCGAGCATTGTATTGGTCTGATCAAAAGAACACATTCGCTGCAGTGTAAAAACATAGATAGGCGCATAGTGAGGGGCGCACGTCACAAATTGGTGCATTGTGGGATAGAACAAGCTCGCTCGCGAATTTGTGTCATTAGAATTTCAAAGCCAATTATAAGAACCCACAATCATACTTTTTTCACACAAAATTGTGTTCATTGACCTAGAATATCTGTCTTTCAATCATTAGAAGCTTGAAATCGTGTGGAAGTCCACTTTAAGATGGGGAATGCCGGGTAGGGTTACTAATTGACAGTAGAAGTGCAAAGAAGGAAAGTATTCGTCTAGATGATCCATAATTATTATAATAGAACCTAAAGAAGTGCACTTGATACAGTAAATAGAAGAGCAATTTAGTAACAAAGTGAGTGATATCGCTACTCAGATTGCTCGGGCTTGCTCGCAAAAGAGAGAGGCGATGATGTAAGAGGAATGATACCAGGGCGGGTGTAGAAGGAACAGTATAAGTACAAAGAAGGATATATTTAAAGTAGAGGATGTTTAAAGGGATAAGAAGGGATTTACAAACGCATGTTGACTTTTGTTGATCTGTAATAATGAATGATGAATACATCGCTTATCTGTTGACTATTTGATGTACATTTTTGTCATATTTTTTATAATATTTTTCTATTACTTATATATATTTTTTTCTATTACTTTTATTCTACCTGCTAAGCTTCACCCCTAAGAAAAAAAAACCTCCAGAAGCAATTGACTTTTGTGACATCATAATACCATTCAACCATCAGTCAGCTAGATGAACAAAAGACATTGGTATGTCCCTTGCTATCAACGGACCACCTATTTACAATAGCATTGCATGTTTTATACAATGCCCACTCACCATGAAAAGAAGGGTTTCAATGAAAACATTCAATGCTAATGCAATAAGGTACTCAGTGGGTGAGAACAGATCTTTTGTTCATGTTCATCTAGCTGACCGATGGTTGAATGGTATTATGTCACAAACAGTCAATGCTAGAGGGTTTTTTTAGGGTGGATCTTAGCAGGTAGAATAAAAATAATAGAAAAAATATGTACATCAAATAGTCAAAAAGATATGTGATGTATTCATTATAACAGATCAACAAAGTCACATGAATTTGTAATTTAGTCACCCTTTAAGGAATACGAGGTTTGTATAGACGCGGTGAGAGTGGGCATTAGGATGGGTGCATGTAGGACAGGGAGAGGGTGACAATGTCTTGATCCCCTGTGGTGCCCCATTATGGGGTAAGCAAAAAAGAGTAACTCACCGATGATTTAATACTGTTGTGTTTGTATAATAAGGGTAAACTGTACCAACAATGATACAAAATAATGCAAACAATCAAATGCGCTGTATTCTATCTACGCAAGATTAAATTACTAATGCCTTAGGTTGAACACGTGTGCGTACGTGTGTGTGTGTGTGTGTGTGTGTGTGTGTGTGTGTGTTGTGTGTGTGTGTGTGTGTGTGTGCGTGTGTGTGTGTGTGTGTGTGTGTGTGTGTGTGTGTGTGTGTGTGTGTGTGCGTGTACGTGTATGTTTGTTGTCATTAAACAACATCCGTACATGATAGGTGTTTATTTTAATATGGTTCACATGCGTAAGCAATTAAGCCCGCACTCAAGATAATTATTCTGTCGTCTTTCACGAGATTCACAGTTGATGCATATGCCTTGTAAGTACAATAAAGTCGAGTGTGAATTCTCCTACTTTAAACATCGAGAACGTAATCATAGTACGCTCTCTGTGAAAATGAATTCGAAAAAAGATGAAGAAGACGACGACGAAGAAGAAAAAACAGAAGAGGAAGAAGAAGTAGAAGAAGGGCGGATGAGGAGTAGAAGAAGAAGAAAAGGCAAAGAAGAAGAAGAAGAAGAAGAAGAAGAAGAAGAAGAAGAAGAAGAAGAAGAAAAGAAAGAAGAAGACGAAAGAAGAAGAAGAAGAAGAAGAAGAAGAAGAAGAAGAAGAAGAAGAAGAAGAAGAAGAAGAAGAAGAAGAAGAAGAAGAAGAAGAAGAAGAAGAAGAGAGAAGAAGAAGAAGAAGAAGAAGAAGAAGAAGAAGAAGAAGAAGAAGAAGAAGAAAGAAGAAGAAGAAGAAGAAGAAGAAGAAGAAGAAGGAAGAAGAAGAAGAAGAAGAAGAAGAAGAAAAGAAGAAGAAGAAGAAGAAGAAGAAGAAGAAGAAGAGGCAAAGGCAAAGGAAGCAGAAGGAGGAGAAGAAGAAAAAAATATCACTGCCTTTATATAAATCTTATGAAATTAATGGATTACTTTAAAGGGATAGTTGAGTTTTGGTAGAGAGGGCGCTAGACTACTTATTTTTGTTTGTGAGGTAATGAAAAACCGAGTGTAAAATTTGAAAGAGCATAATATTTAAAAATAAAGTCATCTTTGTTTGATCAAAATCGGTTCAGAGACGGCTGAAATATCCATAAATATAACAATTTGTAATAAACCTGGGGCCCCAGGTTTATTAGAGAATTTTGAACCAGCCGTTAAAAATTCAAAAAAATGCTTCCTCTTTTCAAAAAGTCACAAAATAGGTATTTAAATAGTTGTTGGTTATTTCTCTATCTAATCACTATTTCAACAAAGCATCACATGCACAATATTTTATTCAAAATGGTTGAAACCGATGAGTGTTTAGAGAGCGCCCTCTTACGTTTTAACGGCTCTTTTTTTTTTATTGATAACATGATCTTTACTACGTCATGTATAATTTTGTGTTCCTTTCTAGTTATAACTATTAGTTTGTAATGTAATGATGCAGGTTTGGTTACTAAAATTCAGTTTCACCAACCAGAACTCAACTATCCCTTAAAGATGACCCGTACCAGCTATATCGTTCATTCGTTATTGTCGCTTCGCTACGTATGCTTGTCTCGCACGGGTGGACGTCTTATTGTCGTAAATGAGGTCAGTTAGCAGTGGTGGCGCTAGGAATTCAAAAGTGTGTTTATGGGGGGGGGGGGGGGGGGGGGTCATTAGTAGGGGGGCAAGGTCTTGCTTGTTTGTTTGTTTGTTTATTGTTTTGTTTGTTTTTTTTGTTTTTTTGGTGTGTGTGTTTGTTTGTTTGTTTGTCTGTGTGTTTGTATGTTTGTTTGCTTACTTTTTGGAGGGGGCAGAAAAGTCACCCCGTACCGACTGACAAGAAAGAGCACACGCAAAAGTAATATCGGGCATAAAACAATTATGATAGGGAATGGCAACTGGGGTGTGGGATGGGGCGATAAGCCACCGTCTGGAGGGCAATATAATGCCCCCATGCAATCCCCCCCCCCCCCCTCCCTCCTTGTCGTCCGGTCATGATGTATTACACGTGGGGTTGGATGAGGAGGAAGGGACAAGGACTTATTCGCCAATTACCAGCATGGTATAGGTCAATCATAGTACTTTCTTCAATGTAACATGTAATTATCGTTTTGTTGAGATGTTGGCTTCCGACATTGATAAATAAATAAGGCTCTTGATTTTTTTTTTTTTAATGTTATTATTCGTATTTTTTGTTATTTTTATTAGAAGAACGGTCCTTTACCTCGTGTGTTATCTGCACTAATGATGATTAATTGGTTCGCGGGCGCAATTATTTTCCGAGAAAATTTGCTGAAGTCCCGTTGGACGGATTAATTTGGAACACTTGGGTACGAAAACGCGATTAAAGGAATTGTCATTGTTTTGTTAATCGTAAATTTCCCCTATAAAAGATCGTGTGTCGGTGATTTATTTATTTATTGGTTCAAGAGGCAATATCCAAGAAAATGGCTAAATACCGATTTTCATGAGGGGGACAGGTTTCACCTGACAAACACAAAAAATGGTCCTCACCCATTAAGGGACTTAGTAACATTGTCATAATCCTCAAAATTCAATTGGAATTATAGCGGTTCC
>JBAMJV010007554.1:0-27031 GCA_037951105.1 Echinarachnius parma
TGCTCGTTTACAATTTTGCGAAAAGGGGGTCTATTTTCGGTCGCGTTCGTGAACAAAAATAATCGCGGACATGGAAAAGGGATATGTAATGTGTAAATATGTTCGCGGAGAAGAGAACAAAACAGGTTACACATTTAATCACAATGTTGAAATGGGTACCCTTTCGTGTAGGGCCACAAAATGAGAAAGAAAAAATATTCGTGTACTTGAACCCTTGAAAAGGGCTATTTTGGTTAAAGGGACAATCCCTCTTTTGCAAGCCAAATTTCAAAAATTGCGAGGTTATTGTCTTATCTGAAAGAAAATGTCATTTAATAGCATGCCTGAAAAGATTAGGGCTTGAATTCTCTTTTTCGTGGAGTTATATACCTAAAACTAATAAACCGTTGGACGACGGTGTATTGTGCATTAGTATATTCACCTAGTGAGGAAGTTCGTACACAAATTCATTTGTGGATGCCGAAGAAGCGATCATGTGTTACAGGGATGGTGCACCTTTGACTACGAAGTGATTCCACTGGGAAGGGAAACTACACATGACACGGGCTATGATTTATCATAGCTACCTTATTTTACCGTACACTAAACTCAATCAAATATTTACATGATGTAGCTATAACTAAAGAGCTTACCCAGCTAGCCACCTGACGTTGGGCCGATGTCGGAATTTGGTTGCCGGATGTCGGCATATCGCCGTTGGCTCGAGGTTAAAATGTCCGCCAGCCCAACATCGTCACGACGTCATTTTTGTGATATATTGGCATAACGTCATTTTCCGACAATGGCCCAACATCATCTCATGACATGATGTTGGGCAATTGTCGGAAAATGACCTTATGCCAATATATCACAAAAATGACGTCGTGACGATGTTGGGCTGGCGAACATTTTAACCTCGAGCCAACGGCGATATGCCGACATCCGGCAACCAAATTCCGACATCGGCCCAACGTCAGGTGGCTAGCTGGGTAATTGCAAAAGGCGCTAAATCCATTTTGTTTGTTAAAGTAAGTTTCTTTATAAATAAGTTTCTTTTACAACTTTCTATAAATGCCTATATAGCCAGATGAAAATGAAGCCCTCCATAGTTTGACTTTGATTGTGCAAATTGTGCAACAAATTTGGATTTCTAGAAAGCTACATATAATATTAGCATACTAGTATGTTTACTCAATTTGTACATAAAGTGGATTTAGCGACTTTTGGAACCAAGATCTGCAAATACATTCCACGTTTATATTGTAAGCTTCCATGTGCAGCCCTTCCGTATAGGTAGCCTATAGTATCATACTTGCGTAAGTGGTCTTCCACAATCCTCCATAGTATCCGAATTGTGAAACGTCACACAAACGATCGAGATTAAATCAGACATTGATAAACTCCTCTTTTTTAACTAGGTAAACATTTGTGTTTGTCTATGAAAACTTTATAATAATATGTCATTGTTAAAAAATCGTACATTAATATTGGTATAAGATCGATGTCTCAAATATCACTTTCGGGAAAACATAAAGTTAATGGATCACTGTAACGGTCGTAATATGCAAGATATTCTAAAATGTAAATCTTCATTATCGAGTAATTCCCTTCTTTCTGCTTTTAATATGCGTCAGGACAAAGAGTCGCTCGGCATTCAAATTAAAAGTATAACCGGCAACTAGCATAAACCATAAACTAATGTAAAAAGCCTGTTATCAATCAAAATCTAAAACAAAAAGAGCAGTTACAACTCAAGGGGCGCTCTCTAAAAACTCATTGGTTTCAACCATCTTAAATAAAACATTGTGCATCTGATGTTTTGTTGAAATAGTGATTAGAGAAAGAGATAATCAACATGAATTAAAAAAAAAACGTCTTTTTTAATTTTTGAAAAGGGTATAAGCAATATGGATTTTTTTAACGGCAGGTTCAAAATTGACGAATAATTGTGGGGCCCCACAATTATTACAGATGGTTATGTTTATGTATATTCCAGCCATATCTTAACCGATTTTGTTTAAAACAAGCTTATTCTGTCATTAAAATTGTATGCTCTTTCAAATCTGACACTCAGTTTTTCATTATCTCACCAACAACTATTTGTAGCGCCCTCTATACCAAAACCCAAGTATGGCTTAAAGCCTATCTAGAACTATGCTTTGCCATTGATAAAGCATTCAGGCTCTTTAATCTGTAGAGACACTACTTCAGGGTGACGCGGTACGCTGTTTTAACACCATTAATCCCTGCTTCGAAATCTATTGCGAGATTATGATTAGTATCTGTGTAAATTAGTATACGTAAAGCTGATACATTGTGCCGATGGCTGCTATCTAAATATTGTTAAAGTCAACGTTCTTCAAATATGACGCTGTACCGCTTAGGCACCAAGGTTCCGCCCTGAATGTGGTCGAAGCTATAGTCCGCGCCGACGCCCTGGGACGCCCTGGGGAAGACTCAGCCTGAAGCGCTGGAGCAGCTTCGTGGTGAAGATGAACAACTCCATCCTAGCCATTTGCTCGCCAAGACACACACGGCGACCTGCAACGTTGGACACAGACATATTTACAGAGGGAGTGGATAGAGTAGATCGCAGTAAGTGTTACATGAAGGTCCATTTGGGAGAGCTGCGGTGAACAGGTCGGAGGCTATTTGGATAAATTGAACTACAAAAGAAGTATGGGCTATAAGCTCATCAACACGTAATTTATACTGTGGCCAATCACGGAGGGTGGAGGGTGGAGGGGAGGGGAGGGGGGTGGGGGTGTGCAAATGTTTAAATTAAAGTGTAGCCTTATTGAAAAGCGACCGTAGTTGAATTATACCGTAACAGAAAGCTAAGACCATGCAGAATATATATATATATATATTACTTTCCAAACACTCTTATCAGAGAAAATAAAAAATTGCAATATATTAAACCCTGTTTTAGCACCCGAGTTAAGCGACATGGCGGAGACCGAGGCCGTAGACGTATATTTCTGGTGACGTCACTGCAGGGACCTTGAGAGGACCAGAAAGACACGTTTACGGTCACCGCCAAGTCGCCTGATTCGGGTGTTGCCCACTTTACTTTTCTCTGATTATTGAGTGCTTGGAAAGTAAGTAATATGTTTATTTTCTGTATGATCTTAGCTATCTAGAGAGGTATAATTCAAATAATGTTGTGTTTTCCAATGAATACTTTAAATCTTCGGATTTTGAATGTGCATTTTATGTGCACGTTGAACTGCAAACGACGTATTATATTAAGATGATATTACATCTTGCAAATCTTACTTTGCGTTGCATACAACACTTGATGTTGTGTAGGAAAACCAATTATCAAGCTTTCACTCTTATATGCATACTATTTGAAGATGATACATGTACATTATTAGACTTCATTTTGTACTTGAGTTTGGGTATTCTTTAACATTCAGCACCCTTTTCCCTCATAACTGAGAAGAAAAACTGCGAATCTGCCTTGAATACACTGGTCGGTGTTTTGTATCCCTCGTGTTGCTGGATAATCCTCAATAATTACCTTGGCACAATACCGATAACATTCTACTAATACTATCTTCAGAAGATGCAAGTGAAGCTGAGTTTAAGAATTGAATTTTGTTATTCATTAAGAGTTCAAGGGTATTTGCAACTATTTCATCATCAAGGTTGTAATCCGCAAAGTTCCTTTTAAGGCCCAGTCCCATACTGACGATTTTCACGGCGACTCGCAACGATTTACTAGAACGAATCGACTCGATTTAGCCGCGATTTAACAACGAATTGGGAATAATTGTACAGCGATTCAAGACGAATATTCGTTCTTCGTCGTTGTTCGACGAGTCAGTTCGGCCTTCTTATGTCTTTAACCATTGCGGTAGAAAAATCATGGCAGAAAAATAGTTATGGTACCATAGTGGCGATTTTTACGGGGACTCGCAACGAATTATCATTCGTGGAGAAAATCGCTTGAGTCGTCTCGAGTCGTTGCAGTTCGTTGCGAGTCGTTGTAATTCGTTCTTCGAACCGTTGCGTATCGCGAAGAACGCTATGAATCGTGTTAGCACAACGAATGTTTTGAACTGTTCAAAAATATCGCCATGTCGCAACGATTTCCTCAGTTTCTTTTTATGGAACAATCGAGCAGTGCACAATATGAACAATCGGACTTGTTTGAGTCAGTCCATGGGCGTAGATCTGTCATTGATACCATTCAACAGGGGGATGATCTATTGATTCAACCCGCCCCCACCCCCTCGTGATGAATAGCTATTACGTAAGTCTCTACGCCCATGGTCAGTTCAAAAACGGAAAGCGGCGATCTTCACAACGAATCGATACGAGTCGCAACGAATTGCAACGATGTGGAACGACTTGACACGAATATTTTGTGAAAATCGTCGTGGCGTGGCGATTGTTTTGAAGAGTTGAAGACGGCGATTTTGGCTCCGCTTTCACGATTTTCTTCACGATGCGCAACGGTTTGGGGGAAGAACCGATACGATGTAACACGATGCAACACGACCTAAGCGATATTCTCGACGAATGTCAAATCGTTGCGATTCGCCGTGAAAATCATCAGTATGGGACTGGGCCTTACTCGCAACGACTCGCAACGATTTACTACAACTAACGACTCGATTTAGCCACGGTTTTGGGCTTGGGCGTACCGATTTATACGTAATACTGTACCTATTCATCAGGGGGATGAATGAATAGATCATCCCCCTAGTTGAATAGGTATCAATGACAAAGCTCGCCCATGGTTTTGGGGAAGAACCGATACGATGCAATACGATGCAACACGAGCTAGGCGATTTTCTCGACGAACGTCAAATCGTAGCGATTCGCAGCAGAAATCGTCAGTATGGGAATGGGCTTTAATTACCCAACACCGGCGTAGGGGAGCAATTATTCTGATGGGCTGAGGTATTTTGCCCAAATTATTGTCCTTCCCGTTTTGTTACTTGACATGCAAACACAAAATGGCTTCCGCTTTTTGGATTCCCTCACAGATAGGGGTAAGTCGGTTTTAGTGCCCAGAAATGACACAACTTTGGCTGAATGTGACTTTGCCATAATTTTGAAAATATTATGATCAAATATGGCTGTTTTCTAAACTCCCGGGGTCAGCAGCGCGCCAACCCGCGCCAACCCACCAACACCACCCCCCCCCCCCCCTCCCCCCCCCCCCTCCCCCCCCCCCCCCAATCCCCGCCTCCTCTAGGCCTATGCCTTACTTTGTCGTGGGGTTTCTAACACTATATATACCTGCTCCGAAGACTCGGAAAGCCTCCTGCTTGACGACTGTCTTCCCGTCATCGCTCAGGAAACGCGCGGGATTAAACACTTCCGGGTCATCCCAGAATCTAGGGTCATGGTGCACGCCGAGGATGTTCAGGACGATATCTGTGTTTTGCGGTACCGTGTAACCGCTAACCTCAACGTCGGCAGAGGATACGTGGGAAATGCCGATATGAACGATGGGCCGGAAGCGAAGCACCTCGGTCAGGGTAGCATCGGTGTATGGCATGCTCTTTCGGTCGCGTACAGAGGGTGGTTGTTCTCGACCGATCACGTGATCGATTTCTTCAGCAATCTGGGCATAGACAAAATAGAAAGGGTACAAGTCATACAGTAGGTTTAGGTAACATGTTACGTGTATAACACATTATGATGATGATTGAAAACGTTGATGACGATCATGATCACTTGTAAAAGTCGTATGGTTACCGATCTCGGGAACCTAGAACGGATGTCATCTGAGGCTGTTAAACATTTCCTATGCATACAGTCTCAAAGCATTAGCGGCTGGGAAGCAGTATGAAATGAGTATGTAAGTAATTTGCTCAGAAACATCATAATTATGAATTGACAGTAGTGGTTAAATGGGGCGCACATTTCCTTATGTTAATTTATTGTTATATCAAATTAAGTAAGGTTAACACTTGGCCTAGTGAAACATGTGGATTTCAGAACCTCGACTCTATGGCCCGTATTCACAAAGGAGGTTTGTACAGTCCATGGTCTAAACCCCTGGTTTACATCTATGGAATGCCAATTGTAAACTGATGGAGAGAGAATGTGTACTATCAACATTGTTAACAAGTAAGGAATGGACATTCTCTCTCCATCAGTTTACAATGGCATTCCATAGATGTAAACCGGGGTTTAGACCATGGACTGTTACAAACCTCCTTTGTGAATACGGGTCATTGTAACTGGTTAGCTAACTTTTGATTGTATGTCTTGATGACCCGCCATCAGCAGCACGAAATAGAGCAACGAGGAAGATGTCGTCTCCGTACCGGCGAGGAAGAGGTCAAAGAGCGGCATCCAAATACTGTCCAATGTCAGGTATGGCTTCTCTCCACCTGTACTGGTCTCTGCCTCTAGGCGGCGCACTTCTGTCAGATACATGTCGATGATGTCACGTGCGTCCTTTGGGTCGTTTGTGTTTGCGTGTTCGTCTACCTCTTTGTTGAAGAATTTCTGATAGTAAAACGGAAACGGACCCCATGACCTTAAGCATGTGTAATAAGGTAATGTGTAAAACAAAAATTGGAGAAAGATGTAATCAAATGCAGATATCAAAATCTTTCTCCACAAAGCCCTAAATTCTCTAAACCAATAACCAGCGGGTGCATTCCGAAAACGATTTTGAGTTAAAGTTTATTGTATCTACGTCACTAAAATATATTTTAGAAAATCGCTTTTCATTAAGTACAGGTTCGGATTACCGATTTGGCAATATTAAGGGTCTATGGAATGGTAGTCTTAATCTTATCAAGTGTACATAATTCAGTAACGAGCTCTCAAACAGGGTCCGTCCATGAGCACGTTCTATAAAGCGTTACCTTCAATACTAGCAGGTTTTCTCTGGGGTCGCTGAACAGGCGAGTCCTCATTAGAACCGGGAACATGACGAGCAGTGTCCCGATGATTGGGTTAGTTCGCCCGCTACTCGTCAGATTGCGCATTCTCCCGACCATTTCCCTGAACACGGGATCGTCGTACTCGAACCGCCGTCCGAAGGTGATGCCGTTGATGATGTTAGAGACGGCAAAGTTGAAGACCTCGAACGGGTCAAGCGGTTTGCTGGTGGCAGCCGACTTGGTCAGTGTCTCGCACAGGATGCGAGCCTCCTGGATGATGCGCTGTTCAACGTCTCGCTTGCCCATACCCAAGTTGCGCAACGCCGAGAGGGTGAATCGACGCAATTCTTGCCGCGGCTCGCCCTGGCTGAACAGGAGTCCACCTAAATGAGTTTTTTAAACAAGAACAAACTAGCCACATAAAAGCAATTGAATACAGTGGCGTTGCTGCGAGAATGGGTGAAGGGTATGTCCAAACGAAGTGTGCACTTACATTATAATTGGACCAGCGTTCGATCTCTGACATTTTTCCTATATCATCCTCGCCATACGAGTATATACAAGTTGGCCCTACATCGGCAAGTGAATTTCGGGCCATCGTTGGGCCATCTTTATTTCGTTTGGTTCGTTTGGAACATCGACCATATACCCCCGCCGCCATTCATTGACGTGTTTAAAAAGAAACCATTTAAAGGGGACCACCAGGCAAAGAACAACACATAATTATATGTTTTGGTACCGTTTTGTGATATAAAAAAGATACCCAACATTTTGCAAAGGGTTGTGTAATTCATAAACAAAGCAATTAATTTCCACCACTTACGGAACCACTAATATTTCCTGGTTCCGTACGGGCCAAACATTTGCGAGTGCGCCAATGCTATTCACGCGTACGTTTGGAGACAATAGAATCCCGGGCGATTCGTTCGCTCTGGACAAACCAGTCTCGTAAAATGCAGACCCATGAACGCATGCATTAGAATGGTGATGCGTTTTCCAATAATTTGTTTTCTTTCTGGAAACATATTTTTATGAATTTGTTGATTGAATGGAATACTAACGATGTTACCTTTCATTTATAAGAATATTATTTTGGGTTGGTGGTACCCTTTAAGCTTGCAGTGACAAAACATGTTTGGCTGCATGGTTACAATTTGGTAGCTCTTAGTGTAGGCCTACACATGCTAACCCTTGCCTAATCATATCCATATTCGCCTAATTAGCTAATACCCTGGTTTCAAATAAAACGTATACAAATTTATAGAATATTTTAAATTATATAAAATATTAAAACACATTAAACACCTAAAGTGTGGATATTGTCGGGTGCAATTATGTACCCGTTAGTGGGATATGCACCCTACGGAGGGGACAAACATATGCCCCTCTATTTAGGGGTCACGTCGCGTCGGTACACCACAAGGCGCAGACCGCACTCTGAATTGTACATTTGCACCCTCATCGGTGTTGCGATTGTAGGAATTATGTGTACCCTTATTTTCAAGTGAGTATATTGGTACCTGTGTATGCTGTACTAGTCTTGAAGAGAGGAGGAAGATGTCTGCCCGATGTGACATCTGCCTGTTTGTCCAGTAACTCCTTGACCATCTTTGGACTGGAAACGATTACCAGCCTGCTCTTACCCTTACGGACGTAAACCAGATCTCCATATCTAGTATAATGAAATTTAGATTATACTGTCATTATATGAATATGCCTTATGACGTATTGTCTATATACGATATACATTTGTAATCCTGAGGGAACATTGCATGATGTTCCTGACAACAAAGTTGACATCTGATTAATAACATATAAAGGTCCCATTTTATGGAATAATTTCCCACAAGAATTGAAAGATAGTGTTTCACTGAATTCCTTCAAGATTAAATTAAAACGTCTTTTATTAGAAAATTGTTAACTCCTGACATTAAAAAAAAAAATTAAAAAAAATATGTAGCGTATATACAATTTTTGTTTGAACTTTGTTTGATTTGGCATTGTTTGACTTGAAACATGACAATTGCATAAAGTAAAACTTACCGAAATTGATTTTCTTTTTAACTTTGATTTGTATTACTATATACCCTAGGGATCATACCCATAAGTTTTTATAAAACTTCTTCTGATCCCTCCACATTCATATTGCCTTAATGTAATAATCGTTTTTCTTAAACCTGTTTTATATTTTCTGTATGTTCTGTAGTCTCCGTGTATATTGCTGTTTTTGTTCTTGTACATCTTTACATATGTAATGTCTTTTTATGAATTGTGGAAAAATAAAGACGACAATTCCCCAGGAATTGTATTAATTAACTAATATGTTATGTGACAAAATCAACACATATGGGCTGTATTCTGAAAACGATTTGAAGTTAAAATTCATTGTATCTGCGTCATATCTACATCGCTAAAATATATTTTAGCAAATCACTATTCCATATAAGGGATAGGCCTAGTTGAGTTATGGTGAAGAGAGTACAGTTTTGGTCAAACTGAATTTTAGTAACCAAAACCTGTACCATTAAGTTACAATATAATAGTTATAATAATAACTCTACCATGTTTGAAAGGAATTCTAAATCACAATCGACTGAGTAAAAGCCTTTTATCATTCAAACAGAGGCGTTCAAACTCAAGATGGCGCTCTCTAAAAACACATTGGCTGAAACCATTTTAAATAAAATATTGTGCATGTGAAGGTTCGTAAAAATAGCGATTAGATAGAGAGATAATCAACAACTATTAAAAAACTTCTTTTGAAAATCTTTGAACAGAGGAAGCATTTTTCTTTTTTTTAACGGTTGATTCAAAATTAGCTAATATTTGTGGGGCCCCACATTTATTACAAATGGTTACGTTTAGGGATATTTCAGCCGATTCTAAACCGATTTTAATCAAATGAAGTTTATTCTTTCACTAAAATATGATGCTCTTTTAAATTTTGAACTCAGTTTTTCATTATCTCACAAAAAGGTTTTTATTCAAAGTCACAGATGTAAAAAATAACAGTTTGTAACATGGAAATTGCAACATGTACCATCACCCCATCCTGACTCCCATGAACACACCACTGAGTCTACCAGGGAAAGTTACAAAGCTACAATGAAAAAATGCAATTCCTGTTCACTCATGCATAAAAGTTTGGTTTAATAAACCATACAATTCACTCAGCATACCCAAACTGATCGCAATTGATCATGAATTTATCATATCACCCTCAATTTTGTAAGCTCCAAAGGACTTACCTCTCACAAATTGGAAGGCTAATTCCTGCGCAACCTAATTTTCACACCCTTTACAAAAGTGAGCAGTGCTCACCCAAGCATGAATTATTTTCGGACTTGTTGGTGTCATATGAAAGTTGAGTCCATAAGCTATCCATACATATAAACCTTTTCCCCCAGAATCATATATTTTTTTATTCGGCAGCCAATTCAAAAGTGTATAGTTTTTTTTTTGAGACACTTTCACTCCATGGTTTCTGGAAAAATGAATGGTTTGGATGTTATGTGAATTTATTTTATTTCTTGGTGAGAATGATACTGAGCTTGGAGTGTGTTGGGTGAATAAGTATACATAATTTGAGAAAAACTAAAGGAGGGCTTTACATCTTTAATTTTAATAATTAAATTGGAGAGTACATAACGAACTATTTAAAGCCGTTTAAGGTCAATCCCTATTAATAGCCCGGGTCTCTAGCCCAATTAACACACCAAGTCTATTCATTTGGAAACACATACAATTTAATTTGTGCAATACTTAATAATTTGTGTGAACTGTGAGCTGATAAGCCCGCTCACTCTAGCGAACGTGAAGGGCCCAGGCCTGACATCGACAAGGAGCACATTATTATCACCTTAAAGGGATAGTTTAGTTTTGGTTTAGAGGGCGCTCCGAGAAATATTTTTGTGAAGAAATATAAATCTAAGTGTAACATTTGATAGAGCACTCAATTTTAAAGACAGAATACATTTCGTTAGATCGAAATCATTTCAGAACTAGCTAAAATATCCATAAATGTAACAATCGGAATAATTATTAGGGACCAACTTTTAATTAATTATAATTTTAAAAATATATTTTACAATTCTACCCAATTTTCATATTACCAAAATCTGTTTTTGCTTTTGATGATCGCTCTATTAAATAATTATCTGAACCAAACATAATGGCCCGTATTCACAAAGGAGGTTTGTAAAAACCCCGGTTCAAACCGCGGTTTACATCTATGGAATGCCAATTGTAAACTGATGGAGAGAGAATGTAAATTCCTTACTTGTTAACAATGTTGATGGTACACATTCTCTCTCCATCAGTTTACAATTGGCATTCCATAGATGTAAACCGCGGTTTGAACCAGGGTTTGTACAAACCTCCTTTGTGATGAAAAAAGGTGCTATAACTTGATGTGTCTGGAGGGCGCACTCTTGTGTTTGCAGCTGTTTTTTGAATGAAAACAGCCCTGTGACTTTACCGTGTATAAAGTTTGTTATACCATGCAAGCTTTATTGAATAGTAATTGCTAGTTTTTAATAACTCAAATTTTAGTAACTCAAATTTTTGTTTGACCAAAATTTGTATTATACCTTACTGACTGAATTTCGTATAAGTCACAATTATATGAATGTTAGAGTAAATGAGAGTGTGAACGAGAGGGAAAATCTAAATCATTAGAGAGGGGAAGATAAAGAGAGGGGGAGGACTGGTGGAGGGCGAGGGATATGGAAGGGGTAGCGCATGACGAAAGAAATGTGGAGAAAGAGAAAGGGAGTGTGGAGTAGTAGTATACTTACTTCAACAATCTCGGATCCTTCTTCTTCGGCGATGTTCGGTGAATGGAAAATTGCTGTTATACGCATAAATCGTATACACTTTACAAAACAAGGCAGTGCGCACTAATAGTTAAGCAGGTTTAGATATGTAATTAAAATAAAACACGATATTGACGAACTCGCATCTCCAAGGAAACACTTTCTTCAGTTTCTTGTGTGAATACCAAACGAGATTTGGAGCCCCGAAGTTTTTCCCCGTCAGCACGTGAATTCAGAAGTTCAAATGGAATCGACCACACTCTATGCAAATGAAATACGAGCGATATTGAAGTAATGTAAACTTGGGAAGTTAGTTCCCTGTGTAAACACTCTTTAATGTATCCAGACGGTGTCAGAACATATATTTGAATAGCGTGGGTACAAATAGTCGATATTCTACCAAAATAATCATCAGTATTATTACTTTCTTTGGGCGGCGGCGTACCTACGAAGTGGGGGTTCAATTAGAGGCACAGCACATACATGTGGGGATGGTGTGGCGCGATCGGTTGGACGCTTGACTTCAAATATAGGGTCGTGGGTTCAAACCCTGTTGATGTCCCATCATTATTTTATGTCCTTCACCAATACATTGTAATCCATATGGCTGCTCTCAAACCAGGAGTTTAAATGGGTACCTGGTTGGGTGTTCAATAGCCTGGGCGCTATCATATGGCTGCCATTGACTAGTATGCTACTCGGGGAGTTGAGATGGTGCGCAAGATCATTTTGCGGGTTTCAACTGTACCAGTGGCCATATTCATAAAAGCCCGATAGCCTATCTGTCAGCTAGGCCTTATCTCCTTGCCAAAATGCCAGTTTGGACGATAACTAGCGGGGAACTCACACAACTCGCTTGGGTGATCACCTTTGTTTTCACAAACCAGTGCACAACACACACGTGCATGGATATGTCTTTATTATTGTGTGTAATTTTTGCACGCTGTCTATGCCCTTACCATATCGACCAATCAACGAGCGTCTAAGCCCTGTAATACAATAGCCATTTAAAATCTTCGTAGCGGGTTGCTAAATCGTAATTCAAGAAGCACTGCTAACCATACCGATAACAAGCTAACAACTCGGATGATCTAATTTATTCATCGTGGCTGTCATGGTAACATTCCATCTGTTGCAAGTTTGTTTACTCGAACGTGTGAATGAACGAATTGTTCCTTATTGTTCCAATCATAAAGGCGTCTTATTGAGTTTGTTATGTGTTCTCCAACGTGATACAGTAAGTGGGCGGGGTAGTAGAACATAATTGTCTTATCTGGGGTAAACGGGGGGGGGGGGGGGGGGGGGAGGCCGGTAACTTGTGTCCAAAACAGAAATCTTGCTATAATTCCTAAATGTAAGGGTGTTACTGTAGATATGAGCGTGAGTAGGAATGATGGGGGTTTTTTTCGGGGCGGGGGGGGGGGGGGATCACGCGTAAGCACATGTTTTCATAGCCACCCCAATGAAGTAAAACCAAATACATCTCCCTCCTCATTACGATCAAGCTCCGCCACGCTTATAATATGATAGCATGACAAGGGAAACTATTCAATTGCAGTGAAAACAGAAACGAAATTGCATTAAATAGTATTATATAGATAGGTTCATCAAAACAGAATTGAAATCACATAAAATCAATCCGAACTGCAAAAGTAAGCTAATATGTCACAAAAAGGACAAATAAAGGCAAATTACTCTCCAGATAAAAACATGTAATTTAAGCTGATAAAATATGTTATTGCTGAAGTACAAGGATGCTAGGACAAACACGGAAAAGTATGTTACTTGGGGAACTATTTTGAACTAACATCACGCTATCATAAACAAAATCTCTAATATCCCTTATTCGAATATTCTCCTTGCCATGTTCACGATCGCGCCACACGCATATACACGCAAAAACCGGGCAGATTGTTACTTGCTAGCAATTTAGAGGTACATCAGAGTACCTCTAAATTTTTGGTCCAGTGTCGCTAAAATTTGTCCTATCTGGCTTTGGTGAATAAGAAAAAATTAGCTGGGTGTTAGTTCGTCATTCAACTTCACGCCTTTGTTGTAAGTCCAGCAAAGCTCTATTCAGAACGTCCCGCATAAATAGATTTCAATGCATTTAGTCGGCACCGCAGATCTATTGTTGTAATTGTTCGCATTTCGACTAACAATGTCGTGGAATACCAAATGCTTGTGGAATTTAGACATATGGGTTGTCATGCTAGGCCAGGCCTTGACTACGATAGCGAATTTAGCCTATCGGCCTTTTGTGAATACCAGTTAAGCCTAGCGGACATCGAAATCGTAATTTGATCAACCAAATTATCGGGGTTTTATGAATATGGCCACAGGGTAATAATACAAGCGCATAGATACGTGAATCTGCAATGTGATATGAGCTATATAAAAACTGCGTATTATTATTATTATCATTACTATTATTATTAAGCAGTAGTAGTAGTAGTAGTAGTAGTAGTAGTAGTAGTAGTAGTAGTAGTAGTAGTAGTAGTAGTAGCAGTAGTAGTAGTAGTAGTAGTAGTACTAGTAGTAGTAGTAGTAGTAGTAGTAGTAGTAGTAGTAGTAGTAGTAGCAGTAGCAGTAGTAGTAGTAGTAGTAGTAGTAAAAGTAGTAGTAGTAGTAGTATTAGTAGTAGTAGTAGTAGTAGTAGTAGTAGTAGTAGTAGTAGTAGTAGTAGTAGTAGTAGTAGTAGTAGTAGTAGTAGTAGTAGTAGTAGTAAAAGTAGTAGTAGTAGTAGTAGTAGTAGTAAAAGTAGTAGTATAGTAGTAGTAGTAGTAGTAGTAGTAGTAGTAGTAGTAGTAGTAGTAGTAGTAGTAGTAGTAAAAGTAGTAGAATAGTAGTAGTAGTAGTATTACTATTATTATTATTATACAGATCGCGCACCAACCCCCTCCCCCTCCCACCCCTGCTTCTTTGTATGTTTATAGCATCGGTCGATGAGAAGGCACAACAACAACTCGTTGGTAAAGGGATATATAGTTACTTTGTTCATAATGTGCACAAAGTGATGAATGGTTTTAAAATAAAATGTGTTCAATTGTGATCTGTTATGTGCACTGAGTAATGTTGGTAAAGTTCACGTTAAATGGCTAATATAATATGGCCGAAATAATGTATAATAATGAGCCATAATTTGTAGCACCGACTTTTTACACACTTGAAACATTCCAGTCATGGGCGTAGATCTGTAATTGATACCCATCCATCAGGGGGGATGATCTATTCATTCATTCATTCCTGATGAATAGGTATTACGTAAGTATCGACGCCCATGTTTCCAGTGGATAATTAATCATCCGCATATATCAATCGACAATAATTTGGTCTTTAAAGAAAGAGAAATTCGAAAACAAAATTGGTAGTGCAAGTTGGCTACTCCACTGTATAAGAGAACCACTAGAGTTTTAAGTTATATTTGTGGATGTTGAAAATGTAACCAGAGCTGCTTTAACTTCATAGACGGTAGAGGAACCGCGGGGAGAATATCAACGACGGAAGATGGTGAGCGTTTTCCTGTATGTTTCTTCACGTAAGCATTGTAAGGAGTTCAAAACAAGGATGTTAATATGTACCCATTCCCTCCCTTTTAGCTACACCATTTGCATTGACGCATTATTGTGAGCAACATGCTGACTATACAAAGGACATTCTGTCGTGTTTTGTTTCCCTTACAATTGGGAAATGAAAACAAATCGGTTCCGACAGAAAGGGTGTAAAACGGCCCTCATGACCCCCTCCTAGCTACACTATTAATAGACTTGACGTATTATGAGCGCTGCATGCTTACCTTGAATGACAATACCTATAGTGTACTGCTCCATGCAGTGAATAAAACGGGTGCCGTAAAAGAAAACACCTTTATTTGCAACTTTCCTTTATGCCCGACCCGACAATGCACGACCCTAGCGTGTTTTTTTCGCTCGCTACCAATGCCGTCAAGGTGACGGATGAATTTTCGGTTTGAATAAAGGGTGTATAAAAAGTCCATAGGCGTACGCGGCATGGAAACGGCGACATTAGGGCAAAATCAGCCTGAATTCGGGCAAAAACATGTCATATCAGGGCAAACTCATAACATATTCGGGCAAAAACATGTCATATTTGGGCAAATTCATATCATATTCGGGCAAAGTCATGTTATATATCCGGGCAAAATCATACTATATTCGGGCAAATTAGGATAACAGCATATAATTATTGGGCAGCTAAATTTGTAAAACCCTTTCTTTTTTTTTCTTTTTTTTTTTTGCTGCTTGTCAGATGGAAAAACGGGGCAGGTGCTATTCGGAACCTCAAACCCCTGGCAAAGTGTGCCAGTAAAACTCATGGTAAAGCATGTGTACCTATAGATGTTAACGGTATCCCGGCTGCTCTCTCAATTGTAAAGACTTTACATTCGAATGAGGTGTCACTATTTCACGTCACGCTTAGTTAAAAAAAATGATAACATTGGAATTGAAAATTAATTATCGAAGGCTAAAAATTAAGATCCGAAAGGTTTTTTCACCATGGTCACTATTTAAAGAATATTGACTGGCCTTGAGGGAGACACGGCAAATATTGCCTGAACTAGATTCATATTGCCCGAGTCGAAGACGAGGGCAATATGGATCTAGTGAGGGCAATATTTGTAGTGTAGCCCGAAAGTCCAGTCAATATTGTAATTATTAACTAATCAGACATCTCGAGCGAACATGCAATATATTAATTTGAAGGGTACAAATTACACAATTCTTACAATTATTAAACATGTTGAACGATGTTTAAACTTCAAGTTTTAACTAAAATGCATACAGTCATCTTGACTTCAACCCAGTTTGTAAAGACTCATTACTTAGCTAGCGCGTAACACATTGTTACGTCATAATTAGCACGCGTATTATAGTCTGGCCTGGATTGTGTCTCCATGTTTCACTGTATGGATATTTATTTACTGAGTTTTTTTTTTTTTTTTTTTTACAATGAACGGGCATTTTAGTTAACACGTTTCATTTTTAGAAAAACTCCGTCGACACAATGGAGTGTTTCGCATTTGTGAAATGTAAACAACAATTGTTATGTGGCAAGAAAATGTAAATGAGCTGTCTTGAAATAAACCCCTCAAAAAAAGTTCGGAAACTCAATTTTGATCGATTATATCTATGTTCTTATGAAATCATAATGGTTATATTTGGTTTCACTTGAAAGAGTGTGTATACCTCTTTAAAATGATACCAAATTCGTAAGCATCACGAGCACGAGGTATGCGCAGTATATTTGAGAATGGGGGAATGTCAGAAGTGAAATGTCACAAATGGCGCCAACAAACTTCAGTTGGAAGGTCTGACACCCACTGGCGTACTGGTGGGGGGTCATGGGGGGGGGCGCTTGACCCCCCAAATAAATTCAAATCATGGCCTTTATCTAATTCGATAAAAGTGATTGAAAGAAAAGAGTATTTCTTTAGACAAGACAACTCAGATCTTACTTCATGTCAAGTCAAATTTCCTTCCCAAGTATGCACCAGATTGCATAATTTCAATTAAAACATTGCAAAAGCACCTTTACCGTGCACCCACCTACCATCACACCCTCCCATCACCCTTCCCCCTCTCGGTTATCGTTTCGCTCCCTCGGGAATCGGTCTTGTATACGTCTGGAATACAATGTTCATGTTTTGTCATAAAATAATGCTTTTGATGCACTGTTTAAACTGAATATGTCACTTTGCGAATATTATTTTGGGGGTGCATTTTTGTTTTTCTTCACGAATCAATCATAACCTCTTCTGGTTAAGAATCATGACGATGATGACGCACTAACGCACCCCGGGGGCGGGGGGGGGGGGGGGTACGTACTCACGTATATTGGGTATACGGGGATGTGCCGCTGGGAAGGGTGACTTTTACAAGAAAGATCCTTAGACATGGGTCCCATTTTCATTTTAAAAATCCTTAGACATGGGTCCCCTTTTTCATTTATTCCTTTCCCCTCTTTTCTCCCTCATTGTTCCGGGATTTTTGGGATTTGCCGATGTGAATTGCTAAAATTGTCAAGCTCGCTCCGCTCGCTCGCATACATGATATTTCACAACCTCGGGTGTTATATAACGCCATATCATAAGTAATAAAACGAATATACCCATACAATATTGAAACAAATGACAATTTTCCGCTGTGAAATTGCTAACATTTTCAAGCTCGCTCCGCTCGCTCGCATACATGATATTTCACAACCTCGGGTGTTTTATATGATACCCTTCATAACGCCATATTGTAAAAACGAAGATACTATACAATAATATTGGAACAAAAAATGTTCCGATGTGTAATTGCTAAAAATTTCAAGCTCGCTCCGCTCGCTCGCATAAATGATATTTCACAACCTCGAGTGTTTACATATTACCCTATATAACGCCATATCATAGGTAATAAAAACGAATATACCCATACAATAATATTGAAAACAAATGGCAATTTTCTCGCTGTGAAATTGCTAAAATTGTTAAGCTCGCTCCGCTCGCTCGCATTATTAATATTTATGCAAATTACCGCATCATAATTGAAGACTATTCACTGTTTTCAATCATTTGAAAAATTGAGAATTTCACCTCCGATATGCACCAGATAGCTCCATTCTAGTGTAAAATTGCCTTCCCCCCACTCGGTCGCTTCGCACCCTCAATTTTTTACACTTTCGCCCTCTCTAGGAAAATACCCTGGCCGCCGCCCCTGTAGTATGGTACAGTCACTAATAATACAAACATGTATCCAAAAAATGCAAAATGATTGGCCATTGTATTATATTACAGCTAAAAAATGTTATATTTAAGTTCAAAATCCTCAGACATGGGTCCATTTTTCACAAAAAATCCTTAGACATGGGTCCATTTTTCAAAAAAAATCCATACACATGAGTACCTATTTACAGCAAAAGGACCCTTGGATGTGGGTAAGGGTTGGGATGTCTCAGCCGCACAACCCCGTCCGACTATAATCTGAGTACCCCCCTCCCCCCCCCCCCCACCCCCCCCCGGACAACGCACATTATACTAAATGTCATCAAGTCAGAATTTCCTTTCCAGGTACATGTATGGACCAGATTGCACAGTTTCAAAGTCCAAAAATGCAAAAGCTCCCTACCGTGAGAGGGGGGACACACCCCCCCCCCCACCCCCACCTCCCGCTCAGTCGCTTCGCTCCTTCGCAGTGGCGGATCTACGGGGGGTGGGGGGGGGGGGGGGTTAGGGGGTTTAAACCCCTCCCCTTGGGCTGCCAAGTTAAATTTGTGATGTGGAAAACATCACTTACGGGGAGTCAAAATAGCCAAAAAAAATCGCCGGCTTCGCGGCTCGTGGACGATGCTCGGCATCGTCATTGGCTCAAACCCCCCTTAGCAAAAAGACATCACTTACGGGGGTTCAAAATAGCCAAAAGAATCGCCGCTTCGCGCCTCGTGACGATGCTCCGCATCGTCATTGGATCAACCCCCCCCCCCCCCCCCTTAGCAAAAAAAAAGCTAGATCCGCCCTGCTTCGGGCTTGGTCGCTTCGCTCCTCGCAATATGGTGAGTGGTGATACGGATTTGGTTCTGCCCCCCAAAAGTTTTTGCTCATTACGCCACTGCTGACACCCATATCACGGTCTTTCTCAAGTTCAAATTCTTTCGACGATGAATTCTTGACAATGAAGAGATGCTGTTGAATACGGTATCAGAAAAAAAGCCTGTTTAATTATCTTCCAATGACACCTCACTTGGAATGATTATGAAAGCCGGGGTAGGCACAATAAAGGTGAATATTGGGGAAGATCGACATCCAAAATGTAAACAAAATGCATTTGATTGTGTGAAATTGAAGGCGTTGCATCCAAAAATGACTTTTTGTGGGGATATTTTAGTACTTTACTTTACATAATTATTATGAAATTCAACATCATGTTGAAGCGTGTTAATTTGTCAACAAAATAATGCCCCATTCATAGTGGTTATGTGATTTAGGTGTGTGTAGTACCTCTAAATGTATGGGGACTCAAAATGACACGTTGCAATGTCGAACTTCTACCATTTGATACGTGGTAATAAGGGCATACCTACACGGTCAAAGAGGGCGCTAATATGCCAGTTCTGGCCAGTTTGCGTAGGTTTAGAGAAATTTGATGCATTTTCAATACATCAAGTTTGTGAGTTCCTGTACTGCACCACTCACATTCCGCATACTAATTGCAAATGAGATATCATATTAAAGATAAATTAACGAGCTTTCCGATAGTGAAACACGGAATGATGATAGAGTTATGATTAATACAACAATATCTTACCGGAATCTTGAAACAAGAAGCCACGGTCTTAAATTCATAGCATTAATAGACCCCCATATCCGGTTTTACTGCACACACCCCAATAGCATAATTATTACAGGTGAAACATGAATTTTAAGGAAAAATAAACACGCTTTCACATGATGTTAATTTACATGATGATTATGCAATGTAAAACCCCAAAACATCTCCTCCAATAGTCGTTTTCCATGCAACGCCTTCAATTTCACAAAATGAAATGCATTTTGCAACATTTCACTTTCGGCCCTCCCCATATCAAGCTGTACCATACTTTACCTGTTAATACAATTGTTACGACATAATTGTATTGAAAAGATAGACACACGGGCTTTAAAATTATACCGAATTTGATCAGTTTAAATCCTTCGAACACGCTACAATCTTCGATACAACTTGAACCTTAAAAAATACGACACAAGAGTCCAAATTTCCCAATTGAATACTTTCGGCCCTTTTGCGACATTTGACTTCTGACCTTCCTCCATTCTGAAACGCACTGCGTATTCCCTGATTTGAAATAAATGACAAATAATGTACCATTTTAAAGGGAAATCATCAGCATTGCAATGACACTAAAAGAAAAAAAATACAATTTGACAATAAGAGTGATATATTCGATCAAAGTATGAGTTTCCGAACTTTTTTGAGGGTTTAGATTGTCGTAATCGCCAAGGAATGTATTTCCCGTTTATTGACTTTGACCAAGCAAAGGATATCAATTTATAGTGACTTTTGTTGATATATGTTTTCCCGCTCAATTAGCGATTGTGTCATTCAAATTGATAATATGAGCAAACAAATTCGCGCAATTTGCGATCGCCTGTAACAAACAGCATTCGAATTCGTCTATTGTCGTTCTAAATCGCTTTCGGTGCAAACGAATTTGCACGATTTCATTCGATTTCACACGGTAAACAGGTTTACGAAAATCTCATATAAGCGACTTGGTCAGAGACCACGCATACCTGACATTTCCGACTTGTATAAATTCGAACATTGAGTCGAGTGCCGTACAAATAGCAAATACAACAAAATTGAACCAAGGTAGGATTCGAACCAAGGATCTCTAGCATATCAGTCTAACTCTCTACCACTGAGCTATCTCAAGTTCGCTTGGTTGCTATTGGTTTTTAGGGGTATATATACCCTAACATTAACCCTTACCCTAACCATAATGTTAGTGGCTATAGGTCAGATTTAGTGGCTATAGGTCAGATTTAGTGGCTATAGGTCAGATTTAGTGGCTATAGGTCAGCTTTAGTGGCTATAGGTCAGATTTAGTGGCTATAGGCCAGATTAAGTGGGCATAGGTCAGCTTTAGTGGCTATAGATCAGATCTAGTGGCTATAGGTCAGCTTTAGTGGCTATAGATCAGATCTAGTGGCTATAGGCCAGATTTAGTGGCTATAGGTCAGATTTAGTGGCTATGAGTCTATTTATAACTCGAATTGAATACGCGCGCTTTGGTCTCATTCAAGTCACCCGATTCCAATTAAACGGGCATATCTTATGCATTAGTGCCATAGCTGACCTGTTTGGGAAAACATATTTCGCACCCCGGCCCTACATTTAGAAGTTGAAGAAAACGGATGAGAAATAATCAATGAGTACGGTGTTACGAAATTTACCTTGTAGCGAGTATCATGCTTGAAATTCATCGCCATTTTCTTTATCATGAATGAAGAACTTGTGCCGCATGTTTGCTGGTTAGAGATATGCTATTGCATTATATGTGAGCTGATAGTGATGTATTTAGGCTAGGCATAACATTTTGGCGAGAAAAGTAAACATTGATCGGAGGAAGGAAATACACGCAAACGAACAAAAGTATTAATCTAGGCCAGGCTTTTTCCTATTGTTAAAACGTTACGTAATTTTGTCTCGAGGACGAATCTTATGCCACGGATGAAAGTCACGGCGACAAGAAGTTAAACCGTGGATCTTTTTCGTGAGATATTCCGCTGTTGAGAGTATAAACCGGACACTTTCCATGAAATTGTCAGTATTTTTGGTCTTTTTTAGGCCATGCAGGCACAAGTTGAGCCACAAGTTGAGAATTCGGGCCATTGAGTTTTCATGAAAACCTTTCATGATTTGTCCTTATATTGCAACAGTAAGCCCGTTTGTATCGTATGGTGATAATAACCACTGTGATCTTTGAACTTTATTAGATGATTCACAAAATGTTATCAATAATTTAATCGTAAGTAACCATTATAATCAATTGAACTTAGTGTTAATCGATTGCACAGTTCTTTATCAATAACAATCAATCATCGATCCATATGTTATGCATATGTGACATTTGTGACATTTTTGACATTTTTGACCCCGTGACCTCTCATTTGTTAGCATGGATATTCGTATTATAATCAGCATGCTGGCATCCAAGAAGTTTTATGCCAATAAGTGAATTAGTATATTACAGATATAGTAAAGCGGAAGGCCTATTTTGCATCTATACGCCCAATGAACTTTGACTTTTGACATCATGACCTCTCAATTGCATCAGTGTATATATATTCTTGATGAGCATACATGTATGCAGATAGTTAAATGACAATATTGCCAATCGTCTTTAAGATACCGCGAACATAAAATTAGCCCTGTGATCTTTGCCCTTCACCTCATGACTTAAAACATTCATGCAATCGGAAGTATACCCAAGTGCATATTATTTGCCAAGTTTCATAGTAATCTGACATTTTGTTTTTGAAAGATTGCGATATCAAGTATGGAAAATATGTCAAAAGGCGGCCAGTTTGAAAATGGCTGCCATTTCTGACAGGGTGCATTTCGCCGATGGCTCAATATCTAGATTTGCTTAGAATGGCCTACTCTACACGGTGAGTTTCATGCTTGTATCACAAACTGCACAATCGTTCAGCTAATCTGCCCCATGCACTGTTAAACGTTTTAGTAACTCAAATTTATGTTTGACCAAAACTTGTATTATCCCGTACTGACTGAATTTCGTATAAGTCACAATCTACACTCAGTAATACTCTAACGCTACGAGGGGGGTCGCGCGTGCTTTACCAATGGCAATTTCTACAAGCCTAACTCCTCTTTTCCCGGCCTTCTCGATCGCCGCGACCCGGACGGGTCGACGGGCCGGGTCTCGGAGATGCTCCCGTTTGCTTTCCCGACTCCCGGCCTGGTCGAGATCGGCGTCCAGATGGCCCCGAAGTTCGTCTAATTTATTCATTATTCATGACGCGCGAGTCGCCATCGATTTTAAAGAGTTGCCTGGATAAGTACTAGCTATCATTCGCGGGCGACCGAGCTTCGCTTTTCGATGAGCGCCACCCGTTCACCGGATTTGTAGATATCGGGCTTATGAATATTCAGAAGGAAGGGTCTCGGACCGTTCTAGCAGAGAGTTTATTTACACAGCTAATTGGTTTGTGGTGAGTTTCTACACTGAATCGCGCTCATAAAATTGCATGGATATAGGCTACCTATGCCGTGGCGTGCAAGAGAGCTACATTAACACCGAGCGCATTCCAGTCGACTGATTGGAACGTCTGTGGCCTTCAGGCCGGGGTCCTTGGTAGAGAGAGATTATTTACATAGCGATTAGTCCTGGCGGGTTTCGACACTGAATTGATAACATGTGGATAGTGAGTACCGATTTAACCACGGAGCAGCTCGCTACACTATTTACCATGTTTACTTGATAAATGAGATAGCATGGCAAATCCGAGGATATTTGTTTTGGTAGATGGTGAAGAGAGTTTTTGCAGATGGTAGGGAAAATAAAAAAATAAGTTTTTCCAAATGGTATATAGGGGAAAAGACATTTTGTATACGAAGCTGTGTCTATTAATTTTAGTAGCTTTCGGGGATTTTCATACGAATTCGGCGTATTGGTAAGACCCGTATAGGAACAGCAAACTCAAGCATATCTTGCAAGAGTAGTCAATAATAATCAATGCATTTAGATACTCTCGGCTTCGGAGAAATGGGGACGGGTTTCATTAGCACTGTGTGAGCCAAATAGTACAGGCGACTTGCTGGAATACTCCCTTAGAACGTGGAAAATGTGCATTCATTTTGATTTATAAACAAAACAAAATAAGGCTGACAGGATAAAGAAATGTTAAAGAGTTTTCTCCGGGAGCCGGTGTTACTCAAGAAATGACGCAATTTATAATATCTTAAAAATATTCACTAACTTAAAAAAAGGGGAACAATGGGGTTTTGTGTATCAAATTATTCATGTTTCATATTTAATTGAATTCAAACAAATCTTTTCTGATAACCGTCATTCTGCGATAAGATTTTCGAGGCCGAGACCAAGACAGGCTCACGCTTAGCAGTGGCCCGGGTGCCAATGGCCACCTGAAATTTCATTTGGCCACTAGAAATAAGCTAGAAACTCTGTATTGGCCACAAACTATTTTAGGTTCTACAACACACAAGTCTATGGTAATAATATATTTGATGTGTAATTTTGGCCACCTGAAAAAAAAAGTTAAGGGAGAGCCCTAATTTATGTACAACGGGGATGTTGGTAATAAGCAGGGGCGCCGGGGGATGTGGGGGAGTGTGGGGGTGGTGTGGGGGGGGGGGGGGGGGAGGGGGATGCTACTGTTTTCCACCGTGGGCGGGGGGGGGGGCATCGCCCAAAATAGGGGAGGGGTAATTCTTGCCCAAAATACGGGTGTGTGTGGTGGAGGGGGGGGGGATAACTTAACGCAGTTTTTATTTTGAAAGCAAGGAGTCATGAGGGGGAGGGCTACTTTACAAAATGCATCGTTGACCGGGAACACTTGATGTGTGTGGGGGGGGGGGGGGGGGGGGTTAACTGTTTTCCGAGGCTTTCTATTAAGCGGGAAATGGGGGTATCCATCACCAATAATAGAGGGTGCTTAATTATCGGCCAAAATTGGATGGAGGGGTTCACCGTTTCGCGGGTGTATTGTGTAAGTGGGGAATGGGGGGGGGGGGGGGGTGTTCCATCCATATAATTGTATCAAAATGGTTTAAACTACAGTTTGATAGAATAAACAGCAACAAATTAGCTAGAAGTACGTGTATACATCTAGGGATAGGTTCAGTATTAGTATCATTGTTATAATTTGGTTATATAACTGATTATTACGTAATATGTTTGGTTTTATTTTGTTGTAAGGAACTGTTGATACAATACAACGCATGGTTTTGATTATTCTTATTTTGATTCATAAAGCAGCAAAAAACTAAACAAAACAGGTTCACAGGATAAAGAAATGATACAAATTTTCCCCGGGAGCTTGCTCCTCAAGAAATTACGCAATTTACATCTGTATGATATTTAAGCACTTGAAAAAAGGTGGGGGTCTCGAATTATCAATGTATACATGTATCCAAACAGATCTGTTGTGTTACAAACTGTTTTGCGACACGATGTTCGGGGTAGAGACCAAGACAATTGGTTATTTGTGTACATTAGGAGGCGGCATTGATGGGCGGGGTGGGGAGGGAGCCTGGGGGATGTAGCCGTTTTCCACAGGTGCGTGTGTGTGTGTGTGGGGGGGGGGGGGGGGAGGGGGGTCCATCGCCCAAAATAATGGAGAGGTTTTCCCCTCCACCCCCCACCCCCCCCCCCCCCCCCCCAACAAAAAAATAAAATAAAATAATAAATAAATAAATAAATAAAATAATAATAATAATAAATACAAAAATAAATAAAAATAGGGGGGAGATAACCGTTCGCAGGTTTTTATTATGTAACAGCTCAAAATATAGAAGTTTGAAAGAATACAAAATGATCTCTTCAATGGGTGATTTCAAGTATGGTGTTTAAGGCCGGTGTTTATTACACACAAACACCAGTTTGATAAACACTAACACCAGCCCTAAACACCATACTTGAAATCACCCATTGTACCAATACTTCATTTGGAGATCGTCGTGCAGTTTGTGATACCAGCGCGATATTTGGCGCAGAGACCGATAATGCGTCACGATCCGTTCATTTTATGATACAAGCGACGAAATAACCAAAAATATAGCTTTAAAGGACAAGTAACACCTCGACAAAAATAAATGGCTGCCGCAGCAAAGAGCACCCGTTTAGCGGGCGCCAACAGCTAGTCTACACTCAGTAATACTCTAACGCTACGAGGGGGGGTCGCGCGTGCGTTTCCAATGGGCCATTTCTAAAACCACATCTCCTCTTTTCCCCGGCGCTCCTCGATCGCCGCGACCCGGACCGGTCGACGGGCCAGGTCTCGGAGCTCCTTACTGTCGCATTCCCGACTCCGGGCGCGGTCGGGATCGACGTCCAGATGGCCCCGAAGTTCCTCTAATTTATTCATTATTCATGACGCGCGAGTCCCCATCGATTTGATAGAGTCGCGTGGATAAGTACTAGCCATCATTCCCGCGCGACCGAGCTTCTCTTTTCGTTGAGCGCCACCCTTTCGCCGGATTTGTAGATATCGGGCTTATGAATAATCATGAGGTAGGGTTTCGGACGCTCTCGCCAAGGCTGTATTGACACAGTTAATTGGTCTTGTGGTCAGTTTATACACTGAATCGCGCTCATAAAATTGCGTGGATATAGGCTACCTATGCCGTGGCGTGCAAGGGAGCAACATTAACACCGAGTGCATTCCAGTCGACTGATTAGAACATCTGTGGCCTTCAGGGCCGGGGTCCTCGGTAGAGAGAGATTATTTACTTAGCGATTAGTCTCTGGGTTTCGACACTGGTTTGTGGTGAGTTTCCACACTGAATCGCGCTCATAAAATTGCATGGATATAGGCTACCTATGCCGTGGCGTGCAAGAGAGCTACATTAACACAGAGCGCATTCCAGTCGACTGATTGGAACGTATGTGGCCTTCAGGGCCGGGGTCCTCGGTAGAGAGAGATTATTTACATAGCGATTAGTCCTGGCGGGTTTCGACACTGAATTGATAACATGTGGACAGTGAGTACCGATTTAACCACGAAGCAGATCGCTACACTATTTACTTGATAAATGAGATAGCGTGGCAAATCCGAGGATATTTGTTTGGTCGATGGTGAAGCGAGTTTTACAAATGGAAGGGGAAACTAAA
>JBAMJV010007555.1:0-66714 GCA_037951105.1 Echinarachnius parma
ATCATCATCATCATCATCATCATCATCATCATCATCATCATCATCATCATCATCATCATCATCATCATCATCATCTCCATCATCATCATCATCATAATCATCATCATCATCATAATTCATCATCATCATCATCACCCCATCATCATCGTCTGATTCGAATCCTCAATGTATCATAATGTCCGCGGCAAATACTCCGCTTATATTACGTATAGTACATATGCGTTAATTACGTACGCGTACGCACGTACGTACGCGCGCGCGCGCTAAATCGGTCGAAAAGTAACATGGCGACATTTACTGTGAACGCCGAAACCTGCAAGAGCTGGGAAAAGATCGGCAAAAATGAGTTGTAAGTTTCCGCTATAAAGAACATTAATATTTGATTTCCAATTCACTTGTGTTCAAGGTGCCTTTTGAAACCAGAAATCAACCAATTATGCCATGTTTTCAGGAGGAAATAATGTATTTTGTGAGTGTGAGCAGTCGATCTTCGCGTGAAGAATACCCGCCATGAAGACGCACAGGGTTTTTGTGCAGCGGAAGCCATGCCAGCCGTATGGCTTCCCATCGAATCGGCTTTGCCTCGCGTCGCAGATGCAGACTCGACTCCGCATCGACATCGCCGTCGAATACGTGCTGCGCCAACCAGCTTCAGTTCCGCTTGTGATATTGCCTGCTTGCTGATAACACGGGCGGAATTGCTGTGGCTTTATATCATCGCTCATATTTTGCTGAAGTAGAAATAAGCCACGGCACAGGAGAATGGAAGAAAGAGGTGAAATTGGGGGAAAAAGGAGAAACGCGCAAATGCGGAGGGAAGTGAAAATATTCAAGACCAAGTGGGCCAATCCATCCAGGCTTCAATGGCCAATTCCCTGGACAGAGAAGGATGTTTTTAAAAGAGTTTTCTGACTTGCTTCTTTACAAATGTGAACGCAAGTCACAAATCAAGAGTTTGTTGCAGCGCCATCTGCGTCTTTCAGCCAGATTATTTGGTTGAAAAAGCAAGAGAGAGGGCTACTGTCGGCCACGAAATACGGCTACGAAACGGCTACGAAACGGCTACGCAGCATCACGTCTTGCGATATCAGCATTATGCTAGCAAATTGCGCTTCACTGGCACACTTGTCTTCTTGGCACTGTCTCACCTGCACCAAAGTCATTAATGATTTAATCGCTTGGGGTAGGAGCTCAGAATATCAACTATAAATTGTGTTGATTTGCTTTTGTGATCTTGCAGTTTCTTTCATCCATTGGTGAGAGCTCCGATTGCTGTTTCATCTATACGATCTAGTACTGCGCAATTTCATCTAGTAGCACAGTGAGTGTCCATCGCGCTGCTTCGAGTCCACATCAAGTCTGAGACCTGAGTAAAATTCAGCAATTACGGCGATCATCATGCTTCATAGAAATGGAATGAGTCTTGCATGCAGTTACGGGTGCTCTGGAGAAGATCGCACAATACACCGCATGAACAGAAATTTTGTCATAATCAAGCAGACTGTTTTACGAGAAAAAAAATCAACTGCAAGCTGTCACAGAAATATTGCCAATGGACTATTTGCTTATCTTCATTTGACATCGACGTAACCAACAAGTTTGCCTCAGAGAGATGAAAGAAAGTGTTTGCTGCCAGGTATATCTGATCACTGCTTCCAGCATTTCTTCCTCCATCAAATCTCAACATTCCAAAGAAAAATGTGTCGTGCTTTCATCGTGGATCTTGACTCTTTGAAGACTATACAAACTGCTGGCAGCACAAAAAATCTTCAAGGCTCTGATGTCACTGCAGTCTTTTCAAAAAGTCTTGGCAGAAGAGAGGAGAGGAGAGGGGCTGCCTTGGTGCTTCCATCGTGCTTCCATCTACCCTACTGATGCTCAGAACTGTCGCTGTCTACAATGATCATCCAGCACCGAGTATTTGGGCAGCTTGTGTTCGGACTTCAGAGCCATGTTTTATCATCGGGGGAAAAATCAGTCATATTTTGCATGAGGACCTTTATCTTCCAAGCCAATCGCTCTACACAAGCTCTCGAATCAATAATGTAAATGATAGAAAATGATCTGAACATGGATTGTGACCATTAGTAATATCGCTCTTCCCAGCTATTTGTTCAACTCTAGTCTAAATCAATAAACAGGAAAAAAATGATAAGGATTGTGCAACTTTAACTTTTTAGTTACTTTGCTGAATTCAGGACCTACATCTTCCAAGCCTTGTGTTCTTTACCAGTCAGTAATCTCTTTATAGTAATTGCCAAAAATGAACTGAGTAAAATATTGTGCATCTTTACTAAGTTTTGAAATGGATTTCATTGAAAGTTATTTGTGGTAATGTGCAAATTACATAATGAAAGAATCAAGAGGAGACATGGATTTATGACTTTTTTCATCAAATTCTGTGTTTTCTGTTAGATTTTTAATTTTTCAAACTGTGTACTTAGAATATTCTTAGCACCATGACGAAGGGATGCAACAGGAAACTTCTCTTCCCAAGAATATGAACATCGAGTGCACTGTGTGAACTGGGTAATTTCCTGGAAACTATTGGAAGCAGGTAGCCAAGTATGGATTTTAATTACAGTACTGAATTGTGAGTTTTGTGACCAGATGATGGATCCATAGTGTCTCGTAAAACTAAAAAGCATCTCACAATTACCAAAGTGAAATAATAAGGTCTTTAATTGTAAAAAATGATTTTTTTTAGAGAAGTGCAGTGGAATCTTGTTATACCTCAAGAAGCGTGGGACCATACATTACATTGTTATAAAATAACAGATTTATGTTCTTTCATCTCTTTATTTATAACGAGGTTCCACTGTAATTTATTTTTGAGCTTTTACCTTTCCTTGATGGTTTAGAAGGTATTGATGGATGATAATTGATCCTCTTTATGCAGTTTATGGTAAAAAGGCTGTTGAGTTACAATGTACAACTGTCCAGACCATTGTTAGCAAGTTATGCCAGTGAGAAATCGTTTGAATCGTTGTCTTTATCACATTTCTTTAGAATATTTTGTCATATTTCACTTTTCTAGTGACTAGTGAAAAGTGCAAGGGGGGCTCGGAGCGATTCAGCATCCAAAATGCCCAAAAGAGCCCCAGTAAATTTGCATAGCGATAAGAGTTCAATGCAAAATAGATTTCGAAATGCCTATATTAAATTGTTGAAAAGTAGCTACCGAAAATATAATTTAACTTATTTTAACCCTGCCAATGACCTAGGTGTGAAACACATGATTGGGAATGATGATTTTTATAGGATATCAAACATACTATCAGCCTCAGCCAGCGGCTTCAGCACTTAAAATTAACACTGGCAGAGGCTACAAAAAGTGCACTATCGGGACACCAGATCGGCCCAAAATAAGAATCGGCCAATGGTCTGATTTCACTAAGTAGCAGAGTGGGAACCACATGTAAGTGGAAAAGTAGCAGAACAAAGAGAAATTGTTGAGCCCTGCCCCTGCTATAATTAGAGAATGCTATAGGGATCTTAGTGTAGTTGTTAAAGTGATCCATTAACACACACATTTCTATTGTACCTTGTTTGGTTTATGGTACAGACAACAAAAGAATGAAATAGATTTTGATTTTTCAAATGTCTCTCTAATAATAGTGATATTTATTAGTGAATACAATTTTTGCTTAATTGTAATCAAAATCAATGGGCTAAGCTAAGGTGATAATTTTAAAAGTTAATTTTGACTTTTTTTCCCTCAAGGTAAACAGTGCTCTTTTTCTTTGAAATGATCACATCTTACAGAAGAATCTTACAAATATCAATTTTTGAAAAATCATTAATTCGGTATTGAATGGATCAGTTTAATCTGAAGTCAAGAGATTGGTATTCTGAAGTTTATTCAAATGTTGGTGACTTTGTATTAAGATTAAAACAAAACTTTGCATTTTCATACAGATCAGGGAATAATTTTCCTGGTATCGCATCGCAATTTGCTATGCATTTTTAATATGACTGCTATACAAACTATCTTTTGTATAGCAGTTTTCTACCATAGAAGTGTACAGAATTTCATTTTAAATATTTATCCATCTGTTAAAAGTGCTAATCAAATTTGAGGAGGTAAATTATTCCCTGCAGATTTTTAACAAAATGTTAAAGGCTTCTGAACCTACATCTTGATTTTAAAAAAAAGAAGCAAGTTCAACAGGGTAAAAGGAGAGGGCCTGTTGCAGAAAGAGATGCAATCGATTGTAAGTCAGAACATGTGACTAAATGCACAAGTCTGATTGGTTGAAATGCTCAAATGTTCTGACTTGGAATGAATTGCAACTCTGATTGCATCTCTTTCTGCAATTGGGCCCTGATCTGATAGTTGAGATCATCCTTGAATAGTGCAGCTAATATAAATCTTATTTGTACAGTGGAACCTCGTTATAACGAGGTCCTTGGGAGTTGGGACCATGACAATTACCTTGTTATATCAGGTTTCTCATTATATCAGGGTAAAAAAACAAAGAAATATAAAGAGCTGGGACCAGCAAAATGACGTTGTTATAAGATGGTTTTGTTATATCCGACCTCTTTATAACGAAGTTCCACTGTACAAAGGTTACAAGGTCATCTTAATTTCACCTTCTCACCCGTTTAAGGATAAAATGATAATGTTTTTAGGTAATCTGAAGACCAATGCTTTCAGATCAACTGAGGGACAACCAACCCTGGTCATTTGCATTGGAAAGGTTAATCATTTTTATAAACATTCTTTGTAAACCCTGAAGTGGACTGCCAAGAATATTTACTGAAACTAAGCCTGGGTCGGAACGGACGGAATACCGGAATCCGTCCGGTGTGTGCGTGTTCCGGTAATGTTTTCTCCATTCCGGTATTCCGATGAAAATCACGGAAAACCTCTTTTTCCTCAAAAATTCATATTTTGTAGTAGAAAACTAACAGAAGAAAACAAATGACAAAAAAGTACAAGAAAGACGATGTCGAATGCAACTTACAACGACAAGAAATCCGCTGCGTTTATATGAAAGCCGATCTAACGATCGACTAGGCTAGCTACCCCGGCGCGCCCCGCACAGTCATGCAGCTGCTAGCGCTATCAGTCAGAGCTAGCTAGCTGCGCCGTACCATATATGTCATCAAACGTTTCTCAAACGTTGACATCCAGTCCGCCCTCTATCGATACTAATAATGCTCCGACACAGCCCGCCATATCACTTGTATACTTTGTGTGCAGGTTATGGGTCTATTTTCTTGCGCCGAGATCGATCCGCCGGGAATTGGGGAAATCCCCAGCGGATGGATCTCGCGTAGGAAAATAGACCCTATAGCCTGCACGCAAAGTATAAGTTAGTGTTGACTTATTCGTGTCGTTGTATTAGCTTCAGTTCATGCAGTTTCGAGCGAGTTAGAAAATGTTTGAGATATAATCAGCGCATTTTTGTTGTTGCTGTTTTTGCAGGTAATTGTTCTCGTATTTATTTTAAAAGCCATACAAACATGTAAGTAAAATAAGAGACATTTTCGTTCCTTTTCGGCACTTTTTAAGAGTGCAACTTGCTTGCAAAGTCAAGGCAGTTGAGTTGGCCTGTCTCGCAGCACGGGGCCTGCATGCCTGCGCTGCCGAAACCATGGCAGACCTTCTAGTGCGTGTTCGTTCCGTATCATTCATTGGCAGATTTTTTTTAATCGGAACACCGGATTCCGACCGGCACAACACCGGCGGATTCCGGAACAAAAAAATTCCGACATGACTCGGGCCTAACTGAAACAACAATTTTGTTCAGAGGCCTAAATTTCATTAACAGTTGTGATTAAAAACAACATCAACAGCTTTCAGTTGACGGATGGGGATCAATGTAACACGCAAAAAAAAAATCAGAGCGAACAGCCCTCTAATTTGGATTCTACGAATGAAAAACGAATGCGTCCCTCCATTTAAACTATATATCGGTCAATAAAGGAGTTCAACTGATTTAGCATAATATTACAACAATATATTACTAATTCTCGTAAAGGTATTGTGAAGCCGACATTTGTTAACGTATGTCACGGAAAAAGATCTCAAAAAGAAAGAATATATAATTACATGTAGTCAGTTTAAGCGATGTTTGGGTATTTTGCTTGGTAAACGCTCACACATTAGTACTTACGCGCGAGTCACGTAGCTATCGCGGGTCACGTAGGGGTCATGCATACCGATCTGGCACTCCGTGAAATCTATGTACGAACTTACTCACCGGCCGAAAATACTTATGTACCTAATTAACCGACGTCCCTCAGTTTATTCAGTTTTAGGTCTATAACTCCACGAAAAAGAGATTTCAAGCCCTAATTTTTTCAGGCATGCTATTAAATGACATTTCCTTTCATATAAGACAATAACCTCGCAACTTTTGAATTTTGGCTTGCAAAAGTGGATCTCTCCCTTTAAAATATGCCTAAATACGCAAATCTGATTGGCTAAAGTTTTAAGTGTGCATGTTTTCTGACTTATGTTAAATCTCAACTTTTGGATTGATTTGATCTCGACTCTTTATGTTTTATACCCTCTGAAATTATATCATAACATTACTGCATGTAAGATCCATTATGCTGTTTGGAAGCTTAGCTGTTTGAAATGGAAGGAACAAAATACCAAAGGTTGCTCAATGCTCTCAAATGAAAGTGAGGAAGCATCAATGAAAATTTGAGTTAAAAAATAACTGTCATTTGATTGTTTTTGACTGAACCTTAGTCAAAGTTAAAATTTTCTTCTGAATTGGCCATCTCTGGTGCCTCAACCCCATAAAATCACAAAACAATAAAAAGCAAAAAATACAAAGAGTACTGTGCCCCTAACCCCCATTAGTAAGACAATGGTTCTTCACAACTGATTTGAGTATTTTAAATGACAAATTGAAATGAAGATCATTTCATGTCCAAAATTTGACAGGGTTTTTGAAAGGATGCATATTCACATGACTAAACAGTGAGCATATACCCATAGGTATACAACATAGGCGCTAATCATTTTGATAGATTTCAGTTGAACGAATATACATGTAACTCTTTTTCGGGACTGTTCTGCTCAAATTTCACTGTCTTAAGTTAATAATAATAATAAATCATTTATAGAGCGCAGAAACTATGTTTATATATTCTACTGCTCTTCAAGAGCTCCTAGATGCTATTCCACTACACAATGCTCTACAATTTAAAGCATGATTATAAATTAAATTAAATCTATATTTAAAACAAATAGGGTTTTACTTTTAATTTAAAGCTTTCTAATGTTTGAGATTTCCTAATATCCACGGGTAGCTTATTCCATAATCTAGGAGCGGCACAAAGAAATGATTGATCACCTACTAGGGTTACTTTTGTTCTAATTAGGGGGATCTGCAATGCCAGTGTATCTTGTGTACTACGAAGATTATGACCATGGGTTTGAAATTTAAAATTTGATAATTCAACAATGTAGCTAGGAGCTTGACCATTTAGCGCTTTATAAACTATCATTAACATCTTAAATTCAATTCTTTGACGTATGGGTAACCAATGTAATTCTCATAACAGTGGTGTAACATGAGCAAATTTAAGGAGATTACAAATCAATCTTGCACATGTATTTTGAACCCGCTGCAACTTTACTATCTGTGAGTTTGGTAATCCATACAATAGACTATTACAATAATCTAATTTTCTCGTAATGTATGCGTGGACGACAGTTTTTGTGATCGACAGTTCACTGTCATCTGCTTTTACACGATTCAAAATTAAGATTTTTGAATGAATGTAAAACTACAATGTATTATAAAAAGGCCTTGACATAAACAAGGAATAATCAGTGAAAATTTGAGTAACATCAATATTATTCAGCATAAAAGAGCTATTTTTATTGCTGTTTAAAGGGATATAGTAACATTTTTGACATGGGCAAAAGTGATGAATGGTTGGTAAAATTAAAATTTTTGTGATCTGATATGTCCACCAAGTAATGTGTGATAATTTCATGGTTAATGGATTTGATATGGCTGAATATCGAGAAAAAATGCAGTGATATTCCCTAACTCATTGCAATGACTATGTAAACGGTTAGGACTATCCAGTGGATAGGAACAAATCTGTACACTTCAATTGTAAATATCTTTTTAACTAAAAGGAAATGCTTCATTTGGTAATACGGATACAACAATTTAGTTTTGTGGACTTGAAAAATGTTTTTGTTTCCTTCAAATTGGCTTTTGACTGACATGACTCAAAAAGCATCTGCTGCTGTATGTTCCCTATATTTTGGTCATGAAATCGACTTACGTTCCAATGTGTAATTTATGAATAAATGTTGCTCCATGTACTGTTGTTTTTCAAGTTCTAGACATTGATAAATACTTATTAGTGTAATTGTGCACCAATATTTGGTCACATCTGGGGGGTGTTTCACTGAACACTCAAATCAATTTTAGGATAAATTCAAAAGGATGGTTATCATATCAAATCGATTCTAAAATTTATTTTAGGGTTAGTGGAATGCTGAGTGGAATACCCCCTGGGCACCATTTCATATAACTTTTCTGATTGTTTTAAATGTCCAATTATTGTAACAAGTAGGTCAACAGCCAATCAGCATGGAGTATTGCAGCTGATGCCACGGTAGTTACAATATTTGGACACTTACAACAATTGCAAAAGTGTTATGAAAGAGGGCCCGGTACTTGTCAAATACTTGCCAATGAATCAGCAGCCATTTTGAGTGAAATGCCCCATCAAAGTATGAACTTGAATAGGGATGCCAAACACTTGTATTCTTGCTTACTGTTACTGATAAATAATGTCCCTTCTAGAACTCTTGGGACCCCAAAGTGATGGTCGGGAACCGGTGTGATTGACCAAACCGACTAATGCTTACTGGAGGCTGCCATGATAATTTCAACGATATTAATCCTCATCTGAGTATGCACAAACAACAGTGAATTACGTAACCACTGACAAAGCAACTGACTTGACAATAGCCGTTACGTAAACCGCTTTCGTTCAGATGAAGTTTCATGTACCATTGGAAAATGTGGCAAGCCTCCAGAGTCCAGTGGTCAGTAAAACAGATAAAAGTGATTTTGATTTGCTTTAGGCAAACATCTCAGCGTTTGGCACCCGGGGGGGGGGGGGGGGGGGGGCCACTCAACTATATTGCTGTACACACGCGCGACCACAGATTTTTCAAACCCACCCTAAACAAGTTTTATCCATTGGTCCAATTTATACCCTATTCAAGTATTTTCGCGTGCTTTTTTGACAATTTTGCCCCCTACACATGTATAACCCCCTAAAACATACCCCTAAACAAGGTCTACGTCAATTGCTCTCAATTCGAAGTCGCACAAAATCCCCGGCAAACTCCAGACAAGTCCTAGAAACAAGTTTGGAGAATAAGATTTGTTTAACTCCACAAACATACCCTTTTTTCTGATTTTGGCCTTTTTGACACCCTAAACGCGTCACGCGCGTGACGCGCCATGATCGGCAAAAAGTACCCTTTTTACACGTTTTTTTGGTCGCGCGTGTGTACAGCAATATAGTTGAGTGCCCCCCCCCCCCCCCCCCCCCCCCCCCCCCCCCCCGGTTTGGCATCCCTTTAAATTTGTTTTGTTGATGACATTTTATGATGGTGAAACATATATCTCCATAAATGTAATGCTTCCAAACTAGTTTAGGCTTTGCCTAAGTATTGAAAAAAGGTCTGACTATACTATGGTAACACCAGAACAAATATTTAAGGGTGCTCAGGACAATTTAGCCCTTGAAAATCATTAAATTGCCCCGTAAATTTGCAGTTCAATGCAAAACAAATGTTTAATGTCTAATGAGGAGCTTGTGGCCATGAAAATTACCATAAGGTATCTTGTTATGTCAGGGTAAAAACAAAGGAATTATAAAGAGCTGGGCCCAGCTAAATTACCTTGTTATAAGAGGGTTTTGTTATATCACAGCTCTAGGTTCCCTGTATGTAAAAGCTATAAAGGGATTAATTTTTGTATTTTTTAATTATAGAGCTACCAACACATAATTGACAATTAATGTCTTAAAATATTACTCGCCGCATGTCTTGCTGGGTATATTTTTGAAGACATGATTAGAAGAATCACACTTTTTAAAATATTTTTATTCAGCAGGAATTATCTCTAATTGGTAAAATGGCTTTATTGATTATTGCATATAAACCCTACATTTGTCTTTGCACTTTTTCTGATTCAATGCATAATATCTTTTCCCCAAAATGATATTGTTATATTAGAACATAATTTATTTTTATGAACAATTATTTTGATTTTCATATTAAGAATAACATGTCTTTGGGTATTCATCATTGCTCAAGTTCAAAATTAGTATTTATTCTGGTACATGAATGCATTATTTGCAGCTAATTTTAAGGTTTACCCCAAAGTGAAATCATTAGCAACCATTGCTTGAGAGTTAAGACAATAGGAAAAAAGGTGAAATTTGGAGTATCGAAGTAGTGATGTCACATGGTAATGATTCTAAACAACTTGCCTTTGATTCTAGATTTTGGTAGTGGGTTGGAGCTGGACAATTGCCTTCTGAGGAACCAATAGGTCTCAGAATGTCTGGCTTGCCTGACATTGTTTAGAACCATTTTCCATGGCAATGCATAGTGGTGACGTCACACTTTGGTACTCATATTGCCTTCATGCATGTACATGTATCCATCACATACAAGTTCTGTACATCTAATCCAACTGAAACCACCATTAAAGAGATAACTGAGTACTAGTACTTTTACTTTCATTGTGATAAAAATAGATCTTGTTCAGACCTCAAGCTTATTCTGTTCCTGTTTTGTAATTTATTTTCACTGTGTGAGTTGCGTACAAAAACCGAAAGTACATGATATACTATTTGATTATTCCTTGTTGAGTGAAGTTGAGCATGAAATGAAAGATGAACTATTTTCTTCACATGTATTATGCAAGTCATATTGAAATAAAAGAAGGTTCTTGTATTTTAAATGTGTTGTCTCTGTCTCTTTTTTGATTTCCTTTGTAATTAAAACTGAAACTGTATTTGACTTCTGATCTGTATATCTTCCAGATCAAATTACTAATCATGTGCACAATTGTCCAAATTCACATTTTGTTGGGTTCAGCTTACAGGCATGTCACATTTTCTGCCCTATGTGCTAATTTGTCTGTAATTTGTTAATTGTTATTTTCCTGAAACCATAGACCATTATGTAGTAGGTCTATGCTGAAACTTCTGTTTTTGTTCTAAAACAAAACCTAGTTCCCAACTTAGTTTAGCCAAGGGATATTTGTAAAGACTTGATAGAGCTTTTTACCTAAACAATCTAACCGAGTGATCATCAAATTACAATCATGAACCACGGGAGATAATTTGAGTTTGATGTAAGACATAAAAGGAAACAACGTTTTCCATAGATCCATCCATACCCATCTCGGAAGATATCCCATGGCAACCATGTGCCACTTTGAACATGAATGCACAGAGAAAAGGCTGTAAAGCATGACTAATATTGTATAATTCAGGGGCTATGAATAGTCGTTTGGACTGGGCTAATACTGAACTGGCCTATTGAGATGTAATATGAGGGTTGATCTTAATTCAGACAGGGAAAACATTAAATTAAATTTTAAATTTATTTTTATATATTTTTTTTTGGGGGGGAGGGCTACATTTCAAGCTCGCCTGCATGAAACGGCACTCTAAAACTTGCTTTGCATACATTTACAGGGGCTCTTTTTGGCATTTCGAGGGCTTAATCTTCCCAAGCCCTGTGCACTTCCTCCCCTCCCCCCCCCCCCCCCCCCAACACTGATTTCAGGTCATGAAACCTGGGCGGAGGGGTTAAAAACCGACCCAGTACAATCACCAATGTAATTCTAATAATTTGCTCTAGCTTATCCAAGTCAATATACTTGAATTCACATAAAACAGCATAGCAGAGCACACACCCCTTCCATGCCCATTCAATCGTAAAGGCTTATCCAGTCATATCTAGAGATCAGTGGCACTACTGTAGGGCTAGTCCAGCATCAAGATCGAGCTCTCGCCCCCTGATTTACAAATGGCTGGTCTTCCTTCCTCTTGTCATTAGTTTATCTAGACTCAAGTGTATAAAGACATATTTGCAACATTTGAAGTCGTAGGCCTAATATAAAAATGTCGCATGATATCATAAGATACACTTTAGTATATTTCAGGGACTTGTTTAGTTATTTCCAGACATTTTTTAAAGACCACAGTTTGACATTTCTTGACCACATCCTAAATGTCTTGAACACATTGTAGGTCCAGGGAGTGTTGCATAAAGAGTTGCGATCAATCGCAAAGTTGCGATTAATCGCTAGTCAGAAAATATGTGCATCTCAGCCAATCAAGTTTGCGCATTAAGGCACATTTTATGACTTGCAATTAACCTGTTCACTACAAGATTCTGAAATCCCCATATACTTTGTACATAGCCCACCCGGTTCCCGTAAGCAATGTGTTAACCACAATTGAGATTTAATTACAACTCTTATGCAACATCCCCTCTGTTTTGCTACCATTTTTATGCCACTATCTTGTATGAATGTTAAGAAAACATCTTTGCAGTTCTGTTTTGGCACAAAGATATTTAAAAAAAGGTCGGCACTGACCGAAGAAATAATTTTTCACACACAAATGGCATTAAGATGGTTAAGAATGATCTCTTCTTACCCATTCAGGACTGATCCTCTGGCTTGGGTCTAAGGAGAGACCAAAATGTTGTACCAAAATAAATCAGTCCCGGGCCCTGTTGCAGAAATAATTTAAGTCAGATCATGTGACTAAATGTGCACATCTGTTTGGTTCATAGAGGCATGTTTTCTGACTTTCAATTGATTGCAATCGATTGCATCTCTTTGTGCAACCAGGCCCTGAACAGGTTAAACTGTGTCACAGCTCACTTGGACGTGGGTCTATGGAGAAAGTTAATGAGAAGCGACTATGGGCATGTCGCGCCATCAAGCTTTCAGCTTTACCATGGTACCCCATGCAACTCTTGTAATAATAATAATAATATATTGTATTTATTTGCTTGATGACTGTCCAGTAACCTTGGCCCAAGTTGAATCTGCTTAAGTTAGATATTGGTCTAATTCCGCTCTCTTTTCTTTGTTTTCTATTATTTTGCAAAATTGAGTAGTGATAATAATAATAATGGTGGCACATCACTATTACCCAGTCATCGGATACATATATCTCTCATTAACATGAGCACTGTCCCTGGTAGTACTACTCAGTATTCAAATGTGTTACATATGATCGTTCTTGAAGTGAAATTGCCCCTCTAATTCTTACTGATTTCAAGAAAATTTTCAACAAATTTGGTAACCCCCCCCTATTTTTTACACGAAAAAATTGGCTATTAAAATAACCCCAATTTTTGCACTTCGAGTACACATTTACTAGCAATTTTTTTTTTTTTTAATGATTGCAAGTACACAGATAAAATATATCTAGTGCTCCTTTGCAAAAATTACCCCTTTTTTGCACGATATTGTGACACAACAAGGACACTGTCAGAACTGAGAATGCCAAAACCTAAACATTTTTGTTAGTTTTAGGTTGTAGCCAAAGCAGTGCAGGAATTAACGTTTAATTTTAGGGGGGCTACTTATTCAATCTGATGGATATCCAGAAATTTTTTCACATAATACCCTATGGTAATTTTAGGGATTACCTACTGATTTTAGAGGGCTATTTTGAAAATTAGGGGGCAAAGTCGCCCTCGGCCCCCGCTTATTTCCTACCCTGAGCCAAAGCGATGTATGACCGGAAAGTTCAACATAAGAATGATGTGTTGAAGAGAGTTGTGTCTTAAAGTGCATCCCTGTCTGTTCTTTCCTCCCCTCTATCTTCTCCAGTCTCAAGTTCTGTCGCAGCAGGATCACAGAAGCGTCTGACGATGGTGTCATAAAGGGGAGTGTCCATGGTAAGTCCTAGGACTGGCAATATAAAATATGTGACTCCTTGGGTGAGAGTTTGGGGGGGGGGGGGGGTGGGAAGAAAGGGGGTTCTTTTTTACAAATTTTCTTACACAAAATTTTCTTTTACAAGGGAAAATTGAATAAGTATTTTGATGTGTGCTGTCCATCTTGGTGCAATATTCAGAAGTGCAGTATTAACCTTATTAGGTACAGTTGAAACCCACATGATTATATTGCGCACCATATCAACTCCTTGAGGAGCATACTAGCCCTAGCTGCTATACAAGAGCACTGCAGGCTGATTATTGCCTGAATTAGTTTTTACTCCTGGGTAGAGAGGATTAAAATGCTTTGCTGAAAGTTTAGAGGTCAGGGCCCATATTCATGAAAGCCTGCTAGCTTAGTTCCTTGCTTAGTCTATTTTTTAATGACATAGCCAACAATTAAATACAATATTGTTTAGTTACTAACTAGGGTTAACTTTGTGGGTACCCAATGCTTAACCAGTATTGTTGTAGTATTGCATTGATACGAAAACTACTTTGTTCACACGCGAAGCTACATTGTTATGCGCGCAAGTGCTTTGTCTAATAAAGCTACCATCTTGGCACAATGCATTCAGACACTCGTCTCTAGCTTTACTTATATGATATCAACGTTTCTATTAAGAGGTATCATCAGATACTTCAACATGGTGGCAGCGTAAATACATGGACGCCGCTAGACTGTTTGTATTGTGAATAGTTACTCAAATGAACTACAACTTGGGATTTATTTTGCTGGTTTCGTCACAGTGCACGAGTGGACTTTACGTTTACATGTACACAACGTTACGTTCGCGATATAGCACACCGGACTTGTGCCTAGATATGTTACGCCGTAGCGCCTATACAGCACGCAACCAGTGCGTACAATATATGGCCGGACATACGCGCATGAATATGGCGTCGGTAAGGGAGTGACTGAGCGTCGCTAGAGCTAGGTTGGCTAGCCGCAGGAGTAATGACGGTCGATATATAACGTGCGGCTACGGGACAGTTGGATTCTCGACTTGGACAAAATGGCGGCCAGCTAGCCGGAACTGTACTTGTGTGCCGTATACAGATCGTGCATGTACAATTTAAACTGTTTTGTACGTCGACTCGATTGAACAAGATTCAAGTGACAACTTCGTGCGAGTGCAGATATGTGTTGGGAACACATCGTCGGACGGTAAGGGTTACGCTCTCGTTTTCGTTGGACGCTTTACTGTGAATTGTTGTGTTTATGCCAGGAGTGTGCTTTTGCTTTGAGTTTGAGAACGCTTTGCAGTGTATACGGTGATAACGATTCTTAATCATGGCACGTTTGCCGGACTTGGACTGGCATATGCCAGATCTAGCCAGCGGATTCGCGTTGTTCAAGCAGAGGATGATATTGTGCTTGAAAGACTTAGAGATTAATGATCCTGGACGGAAAGCAACCAAGATCAAGATTGCACTCGGTACCGAGGGTCTTCGAAGGTTGAATGCCTCAGGTCTCAGCGCTATAGATCAGGAAGACCCAGTCAAGATCTGGGAATTCTTTGAACGGCAGCTACGCGTGAATATAAACTTCCGCATACACAGATTGGAACTCATGAGATTTAGGCAGAAGTCCGAAGAATCAATTGACGAGTTCGTTACACGGTGTAGGGACAAGAGTAACCAATGCGACTTCAACGAGGGTGAGTTCAATGAGAGAATAATAGAACTGGTGATCGCGTCTACACCGTATGATGGTTTGCAGAGGGAGCTCCTGCAGAAACCAGCAGGACACACGGTCGCGGAGCTTCTTGCATCAGGCAGGCAATACAAAGCCATTGCCGCTGGTAGACGGTGCCTTGCGGACCTCAGCCCCATGTCAAACATCGACGAAATCCGCGGGACGCGCAACGCGCCAGGCCCGAGGGGAAGGAACAAATTCAACAAGTGGAACGGCCACACAGACGTCCGAGATCCCTGTAGGAGTTGTGGACTACACCATCCCCCGAAGCAATGCCCAGCCTTCAAGGACATCTGCAAGAAATGCGGGAGGACTGGACACTGGGCAAGGTGCTGCCGGTCTTTTGAGGACGTGAAAAGACCATGGTCCAGACGTGGCTCACCATGGAACCAACGTCAGCAGATGGACTCGATGGTGGACGATGTGTACGAGGACTTTGCATGTCAAGATGCTCAGGAGTTTAGCTGAACTTAGTTGAGGGCATGAAGAAGGCCTGGCCCAACCAGGTTGACAGGATTGGATGTTTATTAAAAGGAACCAGTTATAGAATAGGAACATGGGTGGTAAAGACCTATGCAGAGGGTGAACGTTCTAGAACCTCTCCCCTCATTGTTTTATGCCACATCAGACGTTAAGAATAAGATTGAAACATTATTTGATAACGATTCTGATTATAGCAAAGTTTTCTGTAGTTGGGAACTACGTTAACTCCAGTTGGGAACTGAGTTAATTAATCGCGAGCAAAGTTAACTGTAGTTGGGAACTAAGTTAGCTGTAATTAGGAACTCAGTTAATTAGTTGGGAACTAAGTTAACTGAAGTTGGGAACTAAGTTAACTGTAGTTAGGAACTAAGTTAATTGTAGTTGAGAAATAGTTTTCTGTAGTTGGGAACTACGAATTCGTTTACGAATTGTCCTTGGTGTTATAGAAGGAAAGGAGAAAATATAGTACAGTATGTACTTGGACTGTACTACGTGGAATGATGATTTTGTTAATTGATGTAACTAAGTTGCATTCTTGTTTGTGAACTATATTATGTATGTACGTAAATGAGTAAAGGTTAGAGAGGATAAAGATTATAATTGTATGGAAGGAAGATGTTAGGTGTTTTGTTGACAATAATATAATTATAGAAAATTGATAGCAGTATATTATACTTATTTGCTTTGAAGATATTGAAAATAGTTAATTGGTGGAATGCTTCAAATTGATATTAATCACATAAATAAGCCTTTATGGATTGAAAGGAAATTGATTATACTTTATTGTTTTGCAAGTCATGTAAAGATCATGAAGGGTGCAGCCAAGACTTTAGATTATTGTTATGAAATTTGAAATGTTTACAAGTCATCGCACACTGCACGCAACAGATTGAGACTTATAGTAGTAGTTTGTATACAGTTTGCATTTTGAAGTATGTAAATTATTACGATTGATTTTACAGAATACAGACGATAACAAATTTACTGTGTTTGTATGTTTAAGTGTTAATAACGCATTGCATAATTGCATGTTTAGTTTTTCTCCCAGTTCATTATCCTTTTGTTAAAACGAGGGAGATGTTGTAGTATTGCATTGATACGAAAACTACTTTGTTCACACGCGAAGCTACATTGTTATGCGCGCAAGTGCTTTGTCTAATAAAGCTACCATCTTGGCACAATGCATTCAGACACTCGTCTCTAGCTTTACTTATATGATATCAACGTTTCTATTAAGAGGTATCATCAGATACTTCAACAAGTATGAAACTAGTTGGCTTCTTGATTTGAATGGAATTTAATAAAATTGTATCTTAAAGGGACCACCAGGCAAAGAACAACACATAATTATATGTTTTTGTACCGTTTTGTGATATCAAATAGATCTATACCAAACATTTTGCAAAGGGTTGTGTAATTCATAAACAATGCAATTAATTACCACCACTTACGGAACCAGTATTATGTCATGGTTCCGTATGCGCCAAACATTTGCGAGTGCGCCAATTCTATTCATGCATACGTTTGGAGACAATAGAATCCCGGACGATTCGTTCGCTCTGGACAAAGGTAGTCTTGTGTGGTGGTACCATGAACGTATGCTTTAGAATGGTGATGCGTTTTCCAATCATTTTTTTCTTTCTGGAAACATATTTTTTCTGAACTTGTTGATAGAATGGACTACTAAGATGTTATCTTTCATTTATTAGAATATTATTTTTGGATGTTGGTACCCTTTAACCAACTTTTACTTGTTCCCTTTGATCTGAACAGCTCTGAGCAAATGTCTGTATGACGTGATTGATCTGGTAGTAGAAGGGAGCCTCAAGCAGGACCATGCTGCGGCTGCATTCAGTGCTATCGTGGTAAGTGGTTGACTTTTGTTTTTGCTTTTATTTCATTAATATTTTTGTTGCAAAATACTGTAGCTGCTGAAAACTTATCTACTATAATAACGCCTGTGTAATCAAATAAGAGTCAATATAGGGCCTACATTTTCCATCCTAGCATAATCTTCTTCAGGTGCTTAATAAAGATGGTACATAGACTCATTAATTTATATTTTTGTTTACAAAAGAGTAACCAACAGATATGGCAACAGGGGGTTATAGGCTGAACTTATATTCAAACTTATATTCAACATGATAGAAATCCTACCCAGTACTAGCCTACAGTCATTCTCCCTAACCATTGACAAGCAGGCTAGTGTTGGTTCTAAATCCTGAATTTGAATGTACAGTCAATCCTGTGTATACGGTGACAACCTATGGGTTAGAGGAATCGGTGAGCACAAAGGGAACACTGTAGACAGGTTTCCTCTATAGACAGGTTCCATGACATTGCTTTTTTTCTGAGGTCACTTTTGGTGGCCACTATCTAGGTAGGTTGGCTGTTACAGACAGGTTGGCTTTAAGAGACTGCTATGACGAGGTTGACTGTATCATAAAACTAGTCTGTTTGGGGATCATGTTTGGTGGCCACTACAGACGGGTTGGCTGTTATAGCCAGGAGGCTGCTAAGACAGGGCTGACTATATCATAAATCTAGCTGGTTGGGGATTATATTTGGTGGCCACTATAGACAGGTTAGCAGTTATAGACAGGATGCCGCTAAGACATGGTTGACTCTTATCATAAAACTAGTCTTGTTTGGGGATCATATTTTGAGGTCACTACAGTCAGGTTGGCTGTTACAGATAGGAGACTGCTAAGACAGGGCTGACTGTATCTTTAAACTAGTCTGTTTGGGGAAACTAGTCTGTTTGGGGATATTTTTTTAGGCCACTACAGACAGGTTGGCTGTTATAGACAGGACTGACTATATCATAAATCTAGTCTGTTTGGGTAAAGAATAGTTTGAACCTGTCTTTTCCCTTCTCTGATTGCAGGATTTGCACCCAGGTGTTCCATCTATCCTAGTCGATGTCTTCAATATCAAAGGTAGGTAAATACTGCACTCTATTGGTACCACATTATCCCAGTGGAACGTTTTTTTACAAATTGTTTTTTATAAAGAACTCTGTTATAACGAGGTACCTGAAATAGGGTTTCTCAGGCTGAGAAACCCTATTTCTTTGCTCTTTTTCATTTATGTTATATATTTCTGGCCAGTTTCCCTATAGATATGATTGAAATTAAAAAAGTATAGATTATACAATATTTTTATAGTTTTATGTGTTGTAAATCCTAATTTGTTTGTGGCCAATAAAGAGTTTCTAGCCCATTGTTAGTGGCTAAATGATATTTCATTTGCACCTGGGCCACTGCTAAGGGCGAGCCCTGCCAATAGAGATCATAAGATTTTAAGAAATTACAATTTGATTTAATTTCTCTTCCCAGATATTGAGACGATTTCCAAAGAGGATGCAGCCGAAAGGGAGAAGTTAATTTCCTTCCTGACAGCATGTGCAGTAAGTTTGATCTCCCAGCAAATGTATTTGAAATCATCCTTTAACTTCATGGATTTGTTTGAAAAGTAATATTTGATGTCATATACTGATGTCATTGTAAGATTTGTCGGAATGGCGGGTGATAATTTCATAGAAAAGGAACACTGTTTACCTAATGAAAAAAGGTGACAATTTATGTCAGATTTTATCATCCACTGCTCCTTGATTTTGACTTCTATTGCAAAGTGTTCTGGAATGTTTTCATTCAATCATAAATATTTCCATAAGATTAATTCTTCCGTTACCATAAGCCATACAACAAGGTACACGAGAAATATGTAATGTGATTGTGGTTGAATTTGACAAAGTTAATGGATCATTTTCAGGTTTTCATTTACAGTCAAACCTGTCAGTGAAGAGAGAGAAAAAAAAGTGGTCTTTGTAAGCAAGTAGTCTTCATACATCAGTGAAAAAAATATACCGTGCTCAGGGCGAATTCGCCCCTGAAATGTCAAAAAGAACCCCCGAAAATTAAAAAAGAGCCCCTGAAATTTGCATCGTGTTCAGTGCAACAAAATTTTGGAGTGTCATTTTCATGCAGGTAAGCTTAAAAAGTAGCCCCCGAAAAATAAAATTTATTTTTTCATAGGTTATTTTGCATACAAACTGCTTCCTAGAAAGTCAAGAAGGTGATCTTTAGAGAATCTTAAAAGATCCCTGTTAATTAGCATAGAGTTCAATGAAGAACAACTTGTTCAGTGTTGTTTACATGCAAGCAAGCTGAAAAAGTAGCCCCACAAAAAGTAATTTTTTCAAATGTATTCCTTGTTTTTATTCTCTTTCTTTCCAGCCCTTTCTAGACAGTGGTCTCTTGAAGGAGAGACTTGACAATGAAACCCTTGATGCAGTCAACATTCTTGCCAACAAACAGGCCTTTGCACAGAGATATGTCCGGCTCAAGACAAAGCTTTTGTAAGTATCATTCTGTTCTCTGAAAGGAGAGCTAAGGCTTAGAGTTAACAAAACTATTTTATGATGAAGTTAAGCTTAAGTGTCACCAGGCCAAAGTTTTTTATGGATCTTTATTGACAATTTTTAAGGAGGGTTAATGTATTGGGAATGTTACCATGAAGATAATAATAATAATAATAATAATGGTTATTTATATAGCGCTATTCCCGTGGGGATCATAGCGCTTTACACGATTATTATTACCCCGGTCAACGGATACACACTGCAATCATTCCTGCACATTAAGTGCACATTTTCCACTCCATAGGGAGTATTCCAGCCAGATATTTGACGTAAATTAAAATTTGATGTACCTTTTCAAATTTAGATGGAACTCTTTTAATGTATTTATGCAAAATGTTAAATGTGTGGTTTCTGATGAAAACTGTCCTTCTCTTCCATTTTAATACAGCTACAAGCAACAGAAATTCAATCTTTTACGAGAAGAAAGCGAGGGATTTGCCAAACTGGTGTCTGAACTGATTCAAGTCACGACTGATCCCGCAACAAGTCCTCAGGTCTCCAAAGCTATCAAGGCTCTTATAGGTATGGCAAAGACGTTTTATAACATAATAATTGATTGCAACTTGTGTCATTTTGCAAATCATCTTATCCCAACTTATGGAACATAACAGAGCCTTAAGTTCCGTAAGCGCCAAATGTTTGCAAGTTCATCAATACATGCATACATTCAGAGACAACAGAACATGTACACCCTATACAATAGACTAGTCTTCTTCTGCAGACCCATGAACACAATTTAGTATGAGGAGTTTTCAAATTGTATAATTTTTTGGGGAACATGTTTTTCTGCACTTTGTGATGGAATGGCCTCCTAATACAGAAATTGCACTTAATTTTCTTTCTTGTATTAGAAAATTATTTAGGGGTGTTTGTTCCCTTTAATGTCACATTTGTTTATTCTTTGTTGACAGGTGGATTTGATCTAGATCCTAACCGGGTTCTAGACATCATCCTAGAGGCCTTTGAGACCGCACCAGAGCTAGACCATGTCTTTGTGCCCCTCCTGCGGTCCTACATGTGTGATTCCTTCACCATGTGCCAAGTCCTTGGTTTCAAGTTCCAGTTCTATAAGGTATTTTATAGGAAATATTTCTGACTGAAAGATTATATCTATTTGTTGCAATACCTTCACTATGAGGATTATCAGATTGTCTGTGTGCCCCTCATGCAAGGAAAGAATTAGTTTCTAGTTTTAGGGAGCTACTTTTTCAATCTGATTGATATCACATAATATTCCCTATAATACCCTATGGTAATTTGTAGGGGCTACCTACTCGTTTCAGGGGGCTATGTTGAAAATTAGGGGGCAAAGTCGCCCTCAGCCCCTGTGTATTTCCTACCCTGCCCTCATGTGGTCACACATGTGTGATTCTTTATTTAGGGTCACTATTTTGACATGTTCATGCCAACAAAAATGGCTAGTAATTATTGCACAAGGCGTTGCACGTCATTCCATCAGATTTAATTAGAAACTTTAGAATTAGAGATTACATTTAGGCCCTGGAAATTGCATTATTTTTGTCTAAGGTGCAGACATTAAACCACTCTTATGAACTTTGGATGCTTCCATAAGTGACATTTAATGCACGCTTCCATAAGGAACATTTATTGAGAATGAAATTACAGTGGAACTCTGGTATGGAGAGCTCTAAGTTGTTTTTTACCGTGATATGACACAATACCTTATATCACAAGGGAAAGTATATGGTCTGAAGGTCCTCACTAAAAGCGGTTCCACTGTAGTAGTGAGATGAAGCCCAACCCGCATTCACGAAGGAGAAGCTGTTATGATGGACATGTATTTTACTTTTAGTGGTGTCAATCAGAGACTTTTCTTATATTATTTTGTGTTTTCAGAGAAATTTCTAATTTTATTTTGTGTGATTTCGGAGAGTTTTCTAATTTTATTTTGTATTTTCAGAGAGTTCTCTTATTTCATTTTGTGTTTTGTTTGCAGGAGGAGAATATCAAAACTCCCAATTCACTGCACAAAGTGGCTGCCCAGCTATTGCAACACAAGCTGGTAGATCTGGATGACATCTACCCACATGTAAGTAGCTTCTTGGAGTTGATGTTGTTTAGTGTAAACATCAGGCTCCCTTTTCATGAAACTTTTGCAATTGTTGTAAGTGTCCAATTATTGCAACTACCATGGCAACAGATGCAAGCTTCATGCTGATTGGCTGTTGACCTACTAGTTACAATAATCGGACACTTAACGACAATTGCACAAGTTTTTATGAAACGGGGGCCCTGGAGGGACTGTTAAAGGCTGGTTCCATATAAAAACGGGATGCTACTATAGCAAATTATATTCATGTGCAATTCAGTTTGTAAACTGCAAAGCATGAAACCAATTAATGCCATTTATCAATCTACACGATTCCTATAGTAGTCAAGAACTTTAAATGGAACATATGTAATAGATATTTTTACACAATCATTGAATCAATTTAAAAGTTCAGTTTGTGAGATTTTGGGGTGTTTTTTTTTGCATAATAGAATTAATTGAATTTTACATGAAGAATTCTCTTTTGCTTAAAAAACTATTTTGTGTATAATTCCCTTTCCCATTGGTTAAAATTTAAGGTAAGCTATCACAGGTAGAGAGAATCCCTCATCTGGCATGTTCAAACATTCCTGCAGCATTTGTCAGTTTAGAAGTCATTTTAATATAATTTTGATTTCTTCTGAAGCTCGCTCCATGTGACACGGACATCTTCAAGGCCCAGAAGCAGGAGATCATCGATGCCAGGCAGTACGCCAGGAAGATGAGCATGGCCGTGATCGTCGACAAGGATGAGAAGGGCGATAAGGACAAGGAGAAGGAGAAAGACAAGGACGAACAGGTAGGAAATGTTCTAGTTCTAAACATTCTCCAGGGGGGGGGGGGGGGGGGGGGGGTGTTTCACAAAGATACTTAGTTGAACTTATTTTTTTCTAAGTTTAACTTGAAATTATGGTAGACCAATTGTAGGCTTCAGAATATAAAATATTCAAAATTTTAAAAATGCAATTGTTTGAGAATTCTAACAAAAAATTATATAAATATCATCAAGGCTCCTTGATAATAACACATATTACTGATGTTATCAACATTTACAAAGAAACTAGCAGCTTTCCATAATAGTTATGTCCAACTTTGAATCTTTGTGAAACACCCCCCTGAAGATGGTCAACACATTCTCTCCGAAGTGTTGAGTCCTCTACTCGCTTTTCTCCTCCAGCATTTACTCACAACGGTTCTTTTTAGAACTCCAATTTTAGAAGAATAATCTTCTCAGACTCCCTCTCTCTCTCTTACCCATCTCTTAGTTCTTTTCAAAACTAGTATTTTTTGAGAGAATACCCTTTTCCTCTTCTATCCACCCCTATCTCTCTCCTCCCAGAAGCTTCACAAAGTGAGCCGGTAGGAAATGTGTTGATTTGAATGTTTGTGAATCCAGTATCAGAGAAGACTTGATGAGGAAATGTACTTAAGTTGTATTAAAGTATTTTAAATTCAAATATTGAAGTAAACAAAAATGAAACTGACAACAATTTGTATGCCTCCTCCACCGAAGTCGGCGGAGGCATTATGTTTTAGTTTGATATAATTATGTTGATATAAAAAATCCCGCAATGGCAGAGGCATCATTTTCGACTGCGCGCAGTCTAAGATCCATCTAGCTTTTTATAAAATTTGAATCAGATGAACTCTTATCAAACCTTCTTGTTTCTCTACACAAGGTGATAGATAACCAGAAACTGGGTCTGTGTGAGGCTCTCATCTTCCTTGGAGATTGGGAGCATGCAAAGAAACTCATCAACAAGTTACCAGACTTCGGGGGCCAATAAGCCAACAGAAAAAACCTGTACAGAATATTATAAATATGTGATGAATCAAATTAAATATTAGAAAACCTTTTTATGCCTCCGCCAACGAAGTGGCCGGAGGCATTATGTTTTCGGGTTGTCCGTCCGTCCGTCCGTACGTACGTCCCGTTTTTGTTCTCGCGATATCTCAAGAACCGGTTGACGGATCAATTTCAAACTTTGTATGAGTGTACATATTGGGGTGACAATGATCTGAATAGATTTTGGGGTGAATGAGGTCAAAGGTCAAGGTCACAGGACTCAATATATGTGCAAAAATGCCTCGTTCTCGCAATATCTCAAGAACCGGTTGACGGATCAATTTCAAACATGGTTTGAGTGTACACATCGGGGTGGCAATGATCGGATTAGATTTGGGGGGTCATGAGGTCAAAGGTCAAGGTCACAGGACTCCATATAAATATGCAAAAATGGCTTGTAATGGCAAAATTTAAAGAACTGAATGTCAGATTTCAAACAAACTTGGTACTTGAATGTATCTTAGGGAGCCAATGTAGCCATCAAAGTTTGGGGTCACATGGTCAAGGTCACAGGACTCAAAACATATGAAAAATATTTTTAAAAATTAATTCAGTGCACGTTACTCTGGGCTCGATATTAAAATCGTGTGATAGCGGAGGCATAATTTTCGACTGCGCGCAGTCGAAGATCCATCTAGTTATATAATCAAACCATTTCCTCACACCAGGTGATAGATAACCAGAAACTGGGTCTGTGTGAGGCTCTCATCTCCCTTGGCGACTGGGAGCATGCAAAGAAACTCATCAACAAGCTACCAGACTTTGGGGCCACCAGTAACCCGCGAGTCACCAACGCACTGTGCAATCTCATCCAGTCCTTGTTTCATCCACTCTACAAAAGGTGAGTCAATGTAGCTGTATGTTTTGTTTCAGTGTTGTTGTATATTGGTTTGGTCGTACTCTTTCAATACAAAGGTGGTGGGTTTGATTCCTGAACAGTTTTCATTCCTTCTTTCATCCACCTTTGCTGCTCTCAACCCAGGTGTAGTAAATGGGTACCTGGCAAGAATTTATTCTATGAATTTGAATAAAAAATGCTTTCTAGCATGCACAAATCATGCAAATGAGTTAAACATGGAACATACACAAATAAGATCAACAATTCTCTTTTCTCTTTTTAGGAGTTGCCAGCCACAGGGTGCCAAGGGGCACTACATGCCCCACCCTCCCAGCCACAGCAGCATCAAAGCCGTTGAACGCATGGAGGATGTGAAGGGGGTCCTGGAGATGGCCCGGGCCCTGGGACCCTACGCCAGCCTCCAACCGGTCTTTGTGTGGAAGCTGGTCCGACTGGGGAAGGTCATGCTTACAGAGGTATGGATAAGTTTAGCTCGGAGTATTGCTTGAGAATTGTAGGGATCCTCAAAGTTGTTTATGGAAATAGTAGTTCATCTTTTATTAGGGTTGTGGTGATAGTGATATCGATGATTAAGTGGTGTAGGTGTGAAAGGGGTTGTGTAGCCAGCCTTTATCTGGTGTTTCTGTGGAAGCTGGTCTGCCTGGGGAAGGTCATACTATCAGAGGTATGCATCTGTATTGGTTCTTCTTTTATGGGGGGTTGTGGTAATGTAAGGTCATTTTATCAGAGATATGCAATATATATGTATTGCTTGATGATGAGTAATGATAGGAATGATCAAAGCTAGTAGGAAAATAATTGAACATTTCTTCTTTAATGAGGGTTGTGTTGATATTGATAGTGATGATAAAGTGGTAATTGATGTTTGTTGATTGTTGTGGTAATGGCAATGATGATGAGGGGTGATGCAGTACATTATCGTCTTCAGCTTAAATGTCAAAATGACGATGATGATAATGATGATGATGATGATGATGATGATGATGATGATGATGATGATGATGATGATGATGATGATTATAATGATGATGATGACTAGCACTGGTAACAGAGAGAAACTTATATGTCATATTTGTTCTTATATGTAAATTTGTTCTTTCTCTTTCAGAGAGCAAAGCAGACTGCTGACAAGCAAGAAGCAATGGTAAGGAATCTTTTGATATTAAATAAGTTTTTCTTCCCATTCTTTCACAATAACATTTATATTGCCTCTTGTCACTTTTTGGCTAGGGGCATGTTTTCAGATCTTCTTGTCACGTTCTCACAATTTAAATGTTTCAATGAGCAAATACCTTCTGTGTCTTGAGGAGTTGATGGACTTATAATAACAAATATGAAACAAATCTGATCTAACAACCACCTGTCTATAGAGACTGCTAATCGTGACTCCCTTGAATGCAGTTTATATGTAAATATACCCAACTATTGAGTCCACCTGCTGATAAAGACCACCATTTCTGTTTCTATTTGGTGGTCTTCATAACTGTGTTTGGCTGTACAAAACATTGATTTATTCCAATTGTACCATCTCGCCAGGAGCCAGTGTTTCACGAGCTGTTGTCGGTGATAGAAGAGGTTGTGCTGCCCTCTGTCAGCATGATGCCCTGCAACGCCTGTCTGTCAGAGGAGGTCTGGGGTCTCATGAAACTACTCCCTTACCACCAGAGGTAATTACAAAGAGGACGATGACCTTTATAATTAGGACGATTATGGCGATGATTATGATTATTATATTAAAGTCATACCTGTAAAGTGTCCAAATCCACGAAAATTACTTGGAGCTTCCTCGTTTCTCTTCTACCGTGTTGTTTAGCTTATGGTAAGAGAAGAATAAAATAGGGTTTGATTTTTTCAAATGTCCCTTTAGTATGAAGATAATTATCATTGAAAATCATTATTTCTAAAGCGTTAATTAACGCAATTGAAAAAAAGTACAATTGTTGTAGCTAAACGTGTCCGCATTGCAGCATGCGTGGGAACATTCCGGAGATTGAACTTTGAGCCGAGCGAGCAAATTCCATGAATTCTGTACTACGTGTGTAAACATACACGGGTGCGAATATCTCAAACGGATCATTCATTACTGCGACAAATGTATGGCAGACCATCAGTATTCGGTGATAAAATATGAACTCAATATTCGTTTTTTTCACTAGGTAAACAGTGTTCGTTTTCTTCAAACTTTCACAAATCTTTCAATTGTATTTTACAATGATATTGATATAGGATTGAAGTCTCAAATGTCATTTTGTGCAATATCTGACACTTTACAGGTATCACTTTAATGATGATAATAATGATTAAATGATGAGGATTTTTTAAATAGGGAATATCTCAATATAATTTTTCTTATTACTACACACTGCCTCTAAGCAAGGTGATGAGAATGATGATATAAAGTTGATTAGATAATTTTTATGGGGAATATTTCAACATAAGGTTACTACTTGTACACAAGATTGCCAGGCCACAAATAATTCTCCCCATCATTATTGTTATTGACGTTATATAATTGTTATATTGTTATATTGTTATTACCAGATACTGCCTATATGCAAGATGGATAAACCACAGCTATGGGGTCCACCCCGCCCTCATACGCACCAAGGCCAACACAACAGACCGAGCCAAGTACATCATGAAGAGGTTGACCAAAGACAACGTCAAACCATCGGGAAGACAACTCGGCAAGCTCAGTCATGCCAATCCTGGAGTTCTCTTCACATATGTAAGTTATATTCCCCTTATTAAAGTGATTCTTTATTTTTACATGATTTGTCCAAAAGGGAATTCAATTATACAAACCAGCCGTTGACCCCTACAACTGTTTGAACCTTTTTTAAAACTTGGAACATTAATTCCTTTAGTTTTATGCAGGTCTTCTATATAAATCAAAGTTACTGGGTGGAATTTTCTTTCAACATTTATGTGAAGGAATAAAAACATTTGAGTAACCGTTTATTTTTCGCTTTCCCCAGGTCCTGTCTCAGATCCAGATGTATGACAACCTGATTGAACCTGTGGTGGACTCCCTCAAGTATCTCACCTCACTATCCTACGACGTCCTCATCTGTATCCTTTCCCACATTAGTTAACCAAGCAAACAAAATTAACCTGTTTCCTACTAGACTTTTGAATTCAATGGGTTTTATTTGTAAACCAAGAAAGAAAGTGAATCTTATTCATTCATTGCAAATATTTATTATTTATTACTAGTCCTAAAGGGCCCCCTTGCAGAAAGAGATACAATCGATTACAATTAATTGTAGGTCAGAAAATTTGCGCATTTCAACCAATCAGATTTTTACATTTAGTCACATGATCTGACTTACAGTCAATTATAACTTACAACCAATTGTATCTCTTTCTGCAACGGGGCCCTAAACAGGTAAGTAAGACATGCAGTGTCCTTATTTAGCAAAAAACCTGGTCCAAAGGGCAATCCTTAGTTGATCACAATACCAGAAAATTTGTAGAATAGCTCAAGTGCCTAGTACATGTCTAGCTGATATTCCTTGACCGCACAAACCTGTGTAGATTGTGTGATTGAAGCCCTGGCCAACCCAGAGAAAGAGAGGATGAAACACGATGACATGGGGCTCTCACTGTGGATGCAGAGTAAGTACAGTATCTTCTTCATCTTATGTAAATATGATGATGATGATGATGATGATGATGGTGATGATGATGATAGTGGACATGATGATGATGACGATGGTGACAGTGATGTTGAAGATGATGATGACAACGATGATTATGATGATACTGATGATTATGGTGACAGTGATGTTGAATATGACGATGATGATGACGACAACAACGATAATGATGGTAATAATGATGGTGATGATAAATCATGATGATATCAATATTCTTCGGATAATTAATACAAGAGACAAATGATTGATTCTAGTGTTAATGCATGCAGCGTTTTACTCCCGACCATTCACACAAATCTGTTACTCTTGTTTTGTAATGATAGGTCTGGCGTCATTCTGTGGTGCTATGTTCCGGAAGTACAACATTGAACTGGTGGGACTCCTACAGTTTGTGGCCAATCAACTCAAAGTTGGAAAGAGGTAAGAATGGTTGCTGGATAGTAGACGTCACCTGAGCCCCATTGCAGCAAGAGATGCAATCAGTTGGCAAAGTTGCATTTAAAGGGTACCACCACCCAAAAATAATATTCTTATAAATGAAAGGTAACATCTTTAGTAGTCCATTCCATCGACAAGTTCACAAAAATATGTTTCCAGAAAAAAAATATATAATTGGAAAACGCATCACCATTCTAAAGCATGCGTTCATAGGTCTGAATTACGAAGACTAATTTGTCCAGAGCGAACGAATCGTCCGGGATTATTATGGTCTCCAAACGTACGCGTGAATAGCATTGCCGCACTCGCAAATGTTTGGCCCATACGGAACCACGAAATAGTAGTGGTTCTGTACGTGATGGTAATTATTGCTTTGTTTATGAATTACACAACCCTTTGCAAAATGTTGGGTATCTATTTGATATCACAAAACGGTACCAAAACATATAATTATGTGTTGTTCTTTGCCTGGTGGTCCCCTTTAATTATAAGTCGGATCATGTGACTAAATGCACAAATCTTATTGGTTGAAATGCGCAAATTTTCTGACTTGCAACTAATTGCAACTTTACAGTCCATTGCATCTCTTTCTGCAACAGGGCCCTGGTGTACTTTATCAATCTCAAAATTTGTTGTTTGAAAAATTACTTTGTTGAGAATCTTCGTCAACAAAGTGAGTGGAAATTACTCCAATATAACATGTAGAATGATTACAATAGATTTGGCCTAGGTCAAGACATACTACTGACTGCAGGGCATTATACAAATAATTTGACATGGTGGTAAGGAAGAAAGACAATGCGTAACAAGCAAGTTTGAGACTACTTATACAAAATTATTACAGTCTGAATATACAACGCCAAACTGGGTTCAAGTGTCAGATAGAATGGATATATTTGTTTTAAATTTTTTATTCGTGATGTGTTGTTTTTGCCTTTTTATTTGATTTGAATCATTTGTTATCATCATCGTCTCTCATTTCTGTATTGTTCAGCTATGATCTTCTGATCTTGAGGGAGGTTGTTCTGAAGATGGCTGGAATTGAAGTGAATGAAGAGATGACATCGGACCAAATGGAGGCACTAGCAGGAGGAGAGCTTTTGAGAGCAGAGGTTTGTTAGTGATGATAAAGAGTAGGGGGTTGAGCTTTGTTCAGTTTTAAAATACATGCTGTTAAGGCTTCATGAATGCTGCTGAATTGATTCGGCCTAAATATGTTGTCGTAATTCAAAATAAATCCACATTTACATTATGGTATTGATCTCATGGGTACCCATGATAAAGACCTATTATTACATTTCTTTAGTATGTTCTCATCGTTCTCATTTAATATATGTCCTTACTAATTGTACTAATTCACATGGATTCAAATCCATCCAAAACACACACAATTTTTTAAGAGAAAAAGCAAGATACTGTACTATTGTTTATCTTAAAGCCCCGGTCACAATATAAACCAATAATGATTTTGTCGTACGAAATGTAAATTTTTCTGTCATGGTTAATCTTTTTTACCATGAGAATTGTCTTGGAAGTGGTAAAAATTAAATTTTTAGATCCTTTCACGACAGTAACAGACAGAGTAGTCAGAAAATGTGGTGGTTATTTCGCAGTTCTGTCGTATGACACCAAACTTTGGCATCCAGAACATGTCATTTTTTTTTGTACGAATGTTGTACAATTGTCGCATGACGACACCAGTTAGACAAAATTTGGGGGGATTTGTCAAGGCATAAAGTAAAGTAGTCCGACGAATTTCAAACCACAACAGACTTGCCATCACACGATTATGGGCCCAGTTTACTGTTATGTTTTTCTAACTTTATGTTGTTCACTACACTGTACTTAATTTCAGGGAGCATACTTCACCCAGTTGCGGAACATGAAGCGATCCTCCCAGAGGTTGAAAGAGGCCCTTCTAGAGGAGGACCTGGCCGCGTCCCTCTGCATGCTGATGGCTCAGGAGAAGTACAGGGTGGTGTACAGACATGAGAAAGGAACCCATCTCAAACTTGTGGGCATGCTCTATGATCAGGTAAGGGTACTGATGTTCAGAAAATGATTTGCTAGAAATAGACCTTGAAAGTTTTGGAGATTTTGTTAGGAGAAAGAGTCTGTCTGCATGCTGATAGCTCAGGAGAAGTACCGAATGGTGTACAGACATGAGAAGGGAACCCATCTCAAACTTGTGGGCATGCTGTATGATCAGGTAAGGGTACTGATGTTCAGAAAAAAGATTTGCTAGAAATAGATCTTGAAAGTTTTGGAGATTTTGTTAGGAGAAAGAGTCCCTCTGCATGCTGAAGGCTCAGGAATAGTACAGGGTATTTGATTCTCTCTGGACACAGGCACCCATCTCAAACTTGTAGGCATGCTGTATGATCAGTTGGGTGACCATAATTATATACAGATTACACCTCCATGTATTCCTCATTAATATCCAATTTATCTTTGTTTTTTTGGAAAATGACAGTGTTATTGAAAGTAACATAAGCAGTATTTCTGTTTCGGTCAGTATCAAGACCTATTGTTAGGAGTACAGTTTTAAAATATTATAAGACTTGTTACCTTTCATGAAAAACATATCAGCAAAACTCACTGTCTTTTAGAGACAGGTGGCCTCTAAAGAAAGGATGGCTGCTATAGACAGGTGACCACTGTAGACAGGTTCCATAACACTGTTTTTCTCTGCAGGGGATCACTAATTGTAGCTTATATATGCATAATTCTGTTATAGACATTTGACTGCTTATATATTTTAGTAGAAGTAAATGAAGTAGATTTGTATATCTCAAGGAAGAACATTTATTTGATTCTCTTTCTCCTTCAGTGCCAAGACACGTTGTCACAGCTAGGAGTGTTCCTGTAAAAATCAGCTGAGCATCGAAGACTACAACCGAACATAGGTTTAAATTAAATGATTCATTTGCCATTATTTGAGTTGTTTCTAACAATTAAAATGAATAAAATATATTTGGTAAATGTGTATCTCAAAGAATAAATAATTTCTTCTCTGTCTCCTGTAGTGCCAAGACACGTTGTCGCAGCTAGGAGTGTTCCTGTCCAATCAGCTGAGCATCGAGGACTATGCCAAGCACTTCCCAGACCTCGTGAACATGGTGACCCGCTACCGACTGTCGCCGGAGAGTGCCTTCTTCCTGTACAGGCCCATGTGCATCCATGCTATTCAGGTAAGACCTCATCAACCCTGTTACATTTCTTCCCTCCCCTTTATCCTTTGACCCTGCTTTTCACTTGAATACCCACTCGGTTTTAGTTATGAACACTTTTAAGCCCTTGTGAACATGGTGACCCGCTACCGACTGTCGCCGGAGAGTGCCTTCTTCCTGTACAGACCAATGTGCATCCATGCTATTCAGGTAAGAACTCCTCAACCATGTTACATTTCTTCCCTCCCCTTTATCCTTTGACTCTGCTTTTCACTTGAATACACTCTTAGTTTTAGTTATAAACATTTTTTTTGCCCTTGTGAACATGGTGACCCGCTACCGACTGTCATCCTTCTTTCTGTTCAGGCCCATGCGCATCCATGCTATTCAGGTAAGACCCCCCCCCCCCGTTCATCTTTCTCCTTAGTCTTTCTCCCTCGTCCGTCCCTATCATTTGTGCTTCCCCATCACCTTCCCTTTCAAAATACCCTTCACCTTTTTTAATGTGTTCTTGCAACAGTATTGTGTGTACTTCCGTTTAAAATGTTTGATTAGAGTGCTAAGTCATTGTTATTTAGTGGTTATTCCACAATATTCATTGGAGGGGAAAATTAAATTATTCAGTGGCGTAATATTTCATTTGTATTCCTTTTTTCTAATGTGTAGTCCAAAGTGGAGATGCTGAGAAAGCAAGAGAAGACGACCAAGATGCCCAGCAACCGCACCCAGCGCTACATGCAGGCCTCTCAGATGGTGATGAGCCCTATCTGTGAGGGCATCACAGCATTCCATCAGCCAAAAGTCTGGGACGATATCAGGTAAATAATAATAATGATGATAATAGTAATATTAATAATAATAATAATAATAATAATGATATATATATAAGATGACCAAGACGCCCAGCAACCGCACCCAGCGCTACATGCAGGCATCTCAGATGGTGATGAGCCCCATCTGTGACGGCATCACAGCATTCCATCAGCCGAAAGTCTGGGACGATATCAGGTAAATAATAATGATAATGATAATACAGTCAACTCCGCGTAAGTCGAAGTCGCATATATCAAATAATCGCGTAAGTCGATGATTATAAAAAGTCCCGATTTATCGTCATACACTTGCGTGTGTTATTCCTCTGCATAAGTCGATTTTTGTAAGTCGAATTATCGCCTAAGTCGATCAAATTCCCGGCACACTTTCAAAGCAAAACATGAAATTCGCATCGCGTAAGTCGAAGCAAGAAATTATTTTTACTCCTTGCTAGTGCTCGAACTAAACCGCAATGTGTTACCAATTACGGTCACACCCCCGCATTTTTGTTTACAACGCAACGCACTGATCTGACGCTCCTCTGTTCTTATCTCGCATCTCTCTCTCTCTTGCTCTCCCTTTCCCCCCCATACACCGTACGGTACGGTACTGTCCTTCAATTCATGCCGCGCTCGCTCCCAACGAATGTCACGAGGACATACCTACCACGTGCATCGCGTAGTATAGTGCATGCATAGCTAGCTAGCGTGTGGCCGGAGAATTCAAAGTAGAGTGGTATCCACACAATTTACATAATAACAAGTACCATGTGAGCTATAGGGTAGGGGCCGGGGACGTTTAATGTACAACTAACACGTAACAGTAAGTCGAATTTTCTTCGACTTACGCGCAAGTCGAATATCGCCTAAGTCGACGTGTTTCACACGGTCCCATCAAGATCGACTTACGCAAAGTTGACTGTAGTAATATTAATAATAATAACAATAATCAAGATGATCAAGACGCTAAAGGCAAGGGCACCCAGCGCTATATGCAGGCCTCTCAGATGGTGATGAGTCCCATCTGTGAGGGCATCACAGCATTCCATCAGCCAAAAGTCTGGGACGATATCAGGTACATTTTGGTCATAGATAAATGAAATAAGAGTGAAGAAATTACGGCTTTGCTGAGTTACGAACCCAAGACCTCAGGATTGCTAGACTGGTACTCTACCAATTGAGCTAAAAAAAGCTCTTGTTATGGTCAAAAGCTATTATAATAAGATAAGAAATTTACTGAGGGATCATCAAAGTGATCCAGCTATTTTGTATAAATTATTTCATACATGGAGAAACTGACCAGAAATATTTAATTATATAAAATAATGAAAATGAGCAAAGAAAATAGGGCATCACGCGGATGGTATTTAATCCTTTTCCCTGTCTCCATATCCCTAGTCCCCAGTTCTACAGTTCGTTCTGGACACTGACCATCTATGACCTGTACGTCCCGAGCCTCAGCTATGAGAAGGAGATTATTCTCATTGTAGTATACCTTTACCATTTAATTGTATTTCATCCCTTTCTCTCTGTCTCCATATCCCTAGTCCCCAGTTCTACAGTTCGTTCTGGACACTGACCATCTATGACCTGTACGTCCCGAGCCTCAGCTATGAGAAGGAGATCCAGAAAATCAAGTCCACCATGGCGACGGTCGATGACAACAAGGTTTTGGTGAGTTTCTTTCTTTGCCAGTTCCTCATTTGGTTTTGATTTTCGGAGTTCCTGTATGGATTCCTGAAAAAGGTACGAGTCATGGGCAGAAATATAAGTATGGATGGGTGAAACAGTTTGGTGTATTTGTCTATTCATGCAGTCTTAACATTCCGTGGCAAACAGATTAGTTCTGACTCTAACGAGAACCTGCACCACAAGGCAGTGGTATACAACTCTGTTCCTTGGACACCTCAATGACGTCCTTGAAGAGGATGCAGGTGATGCTCTCATAGCAGGGTGAGGTGGTCAGAGATCCCTCGTAGGTGTAGTAGTCACTCACTTTGGCTGGGAGCAGGCTCCTAGGGTCAAACTGGTCAATTACTGCTTCAGAATTCTTGTTAGGAGCTTGCTTCAAGAATGGAATCAGCTTGTCGAACCCTGGGTTAGCTTTCTCACCAACCTTCAAGAATGATCCCAGGACAGCGATCCCCCGGTCATTCTGGATGGCCTCTCCCACAGAGTTGAACTTGTCTTTGTTCCAGTGCACCAGGTGAATCTCAGCTGCATACTGCTTGCCATTGAAGGTATGCTCTGCCCCTGCATCATCCTTGCTGCGGTGCTGCCCCAGTGGGCGTGGAACTGCACCAGCTGGTAGTTCTCATCCAGGGGACCTCCGCTCAGGCATCGATGTCCACCCTGAAGGTCATGCCGTTGTTGACCAGCTTGGAGGAGCGTTTGGAGTCATACACAATGTTAAGAGGGTTCTCTCCTAGCTTGGGGCTGTACTCTGTATCCGCAGTGATGATATCGATGGGAGACTGATGCTTGCCACCGTCCTGCGGGAAGTTCTTGTGCCAGTGCTCTGGGCCACATTCTCCAGTGTATCCCCACGCACTCATTTTGGTGCTGGTGTAATAAACGGTGAAAAGGAAGATGGAAATAAACAGTGAAAAAAAGTGACTGCTAGTTGCTGTCAGTCCTGTTCTGTGATCTGAAAGCATATTCAAGCCTAGAAGGGACAGCCAATCAGATGCCGCCGCAGTGGAGGGAGAAGTGTCCAGATCGCCAGATCGTCCAGGCGCCCTCCATGGGGCGCTATGCGACCTCAACCCGAAGTCAGTCGCCACAAAGCGTGAGAAGATCTACAAGAAGACAATTATTATGTATGGGTTCCTAAAAAGGGTACTGGTCATGTGCAGAAACATTAGTATGGATGAAAGAGCAGTCTGAACATTCCATGGCAAAAGATTAGTTCTTACAATAAATTAAATACAATTAACTTAATTATTATGCTCTACTTCCCTTTGCAAAGAATCATATGCATATAGTTAACCCTATCAATACAAAGTCATGAAGAGACCTTTGGATGACAACACACTCATTATCACAATGGTTTTAAAATGGTTCAAGGGAACCACCACCCAAAAATAATATTCTTATAAATGACAGGTAATTGTTTTGGTAGTCCATTCCACCTACAAATTCAGAAAAATTGGCTTCCAGATAAAAATTTAATATTTTGAATAAACTAGTCCCCATACTAGAGTTAGTGTTTGTGGGTCTGCATACAAAGACTACGGCTATTGTATAGGACGTACGTGTCTTCGTGGCTCTATTGTCTCCGAAGGTACGCGTGTCAGACAATTGGCGCATACGGAACCATGAGGCCCTAATGGTTTCATAAGTGATGGTGATTAATTGTATTGTTTATGAATTACACAACCCTTTGCAAAGTGTTGTACATCTATTTGATATCAAACACTGATACCAAAACATATAAGACTGTGTTGTCCTTTGCCTGAATAAAGCTGGGTAAGTCAGGCTAAAGCGCAATCTGCCCCCCTCCCTTATATTCAAACACTCATTGCTGTATAGGATTCATGGTACCCAAGAAGAGGAAGATTGCTATTTTCCATTTTTTTTGTTGACCTCTAACTAATAGGAAGAAGAAGTCAATGAAGGTATGTTAATAACATTTAAAAAAAGTTATTTCCAGAAATCATGTTTATCTGAAACAACCATTTTGTTGAATTGCTTGCAGGCCTCGACCAAGAGGAAGAAGGAGAAGGAGCGATACGCCATCATCATAGATAAACTGAAGGAAGAGGAGAAGAGGCAACACGAGCACTGTCAGAGGATTGAGACGCGACTCAAGAAGGAGTGTGAGGCATGGTTCACCGCACGTAAGTAGCTCAATATCAAATAGGTTTTGAGTAAGAAACGGATTGGTTTGATTTTTCTGGAAAATAATTTGAAACTGAAGGAAGAGGAGAAGAGGCAACACGAGCACTGTCCGAGGATTGAGACGCGACTCAAGAAAGAGTGCGAGGCATATGGTTCACCGCACGTAAGTAGCTCAATATCAAATAGGTTTTGAATAAGAAACGGATTGGTTTGATTTTTCTGGAAAATATTTTGAAACTGAAGGAAGAGGAGAAGAGGCAACACGAGCACTGTCAGAGGATTGAGACGCGACTCAAGAAGGAGTGTGAGGCATGGTTCACCGCACGTAAGTAGCTCAATATCAAATAGGTTTTGAGTAAGAAACGGATTGGTTTGATTTTTCTGGAAAATAATTTGAAACTGAAGGAAGAGGAGAAGAAGCAACAAGAGCACTATCAGAGGATAGAGGCACGACTCAAAAAAGAGTGCGAGGCATGGTTCACCGCACGTAAGTAGCTCAATATCAAATTGGTTTGAGTCAGAAAAGATCAAAAGAAACATTGAGCCATTCCCTGGCCATATTAGTTAAAAGTAAAGGAAGAGGCAACAAGAGCACTGACAGATGATAGAGGCACGACTCTGGGAAGAGCGTGAGGCGAGGCTTGGTTCACTGCTATTAGTAGCTTTATATCATCTTTCAAGCTAGTTCATATCCTGTGTAGTTTCTATGAATTCTTATTCAGATGCACCACATAACTTCCTGGATCAAATTTCCGCAAAAGAATTGAAGTTTTGAATGCATTCCAACTAGAATGCTCTAGTAGCTGAATTGTGCCAAACTATAAATGCTGTTTTAGTAAGAGATCATATTTCCAATGAGGGCATGGTGGCTTAGCATGTCCGCCTCATGCACGGGCGGTCACGGGTTCGAACCCTGACCGGTTCATACCAAAGACTCGAAAAGGGTATATTCTGCCTTCTAGCCAGGCACTCGGCATTAATAAAATGAGAAGGGAAGGTTTAATAAACACACATTATTACCAGAGGACTAGCCCCCTTCTGAAGCTTTCACTACTTACAAGTAGACATGAGGCTTACAGAATCAGAGATAGGCACCACCTTATGTGCCAAATTGGTGCGGGAAGGACTTAACTTTTGACTTATTTCTATTGATATGCTTTTCAGGTTCGACCAAGAATGACACGATCACCCAGTTCCTGCAGCTGTGCGTGTTTCCCCGCTGCTGCTTCTCGCCAAACGACGCGCTCTACTGCGCAAAGTTTGTGCTCACCGTTCACAAGCTGAAGACGCCAAACTTCTCCACCCTTCTGTGCTACGATAGGGTGAGTTGACTTGCCAATCAATTCCTCTTTCTATTATTAATATGTACTACATTTTTAAATACTATTTATGCACATTCGTGGTTTCTGTATTACATAATCGTACCCAGGGGGGGGGGGGGGGGGGGGGGGGGGGGTTCAAACCCCCCCCCCCTTTGACCAAAAAATGGCTGTTTTGAACCCCCCCCCCCCCCTTTTCAAATTTTAGCCACTTTTAAGCGGTCTCGACCATTAGCCTGGTCTCGGCCTCGAAAAGTTGCGAAGAATCCCGGTCTCGGGCTCGAAAATGTTGAAATTTCTTGGTCTCGGCTTCGCAAATTGTCCACGAACACCCCCCCCCCCCCCCCCCCCCCCTGCTGAGAGGATTCTCAGCCAATGGTCTTGGTCTTGGCCTTGAAAATTTTTGACTGACCGTGGTCTTGGTCTCGAAAATTTTGAAGATACTTGGTCTCGGCTTTGAACATTTTCTACGGACATCCCCCCTCCCCCCCCCCCCCCCCCCCACTGAGAGGGGTTCTCAACCAATAGTCTTGGTCTCGGCTTCGAAAAATAAAAAAAAATAACCCCCCCCCCCCTTGAAAAAATCCTGGGTACGCCACTGCTGTATTACGATATTGTAAATATTTCACACCACGTTCTGTGCTGCGCAAAGTTTGTGCTCACTGTTCACAAGTTGAGAATGCCAAACTTCTCCACCTTGCTGTGCTGCAGTAGAGTGAAAGAACTTTTTTCACTTTTTCTTACTTACTTTTTTCTTACTTTTGACAATGCTTAAAATGATTATCTTTTCCTTTGGCCCAGTGGACAAATAGAATAAATATTCCTCTCATGTTGATGACCCGAAACCTGACTTTGGTTGCCCCACACAAAGGGGGTTGCCCTCTTATGCCATAGAATTTTGCATTAATGAAGTTTTTAGTGGCCCAAGCTACACAGTGGGCAGGTGTACAGACAAGGCAAGCCGCTTTTGCAGTTTGATGTGAATTTGCTATTTGTGATATCACCCCTTCACTCCCTTTGAAGCATTCCTGCCAAGCTGCTCTAATCCAATCACTCAACTGTCTTTGTCTCCTATGCAGGTGTTCCAAGACATCACCAACACGGTTGCCAGCTGTACAGAGAACGAGGCCAGCCGCTATGGCAGGTTCCTGTGTGCAATGATGGAGACGGTCATGAGGTGGCACAAGGAAAAGGAGATTTATGAAAAGGTTTGTCACGCATGGGTGCATGTGCAATCTGTTGTATTTTTCCAAAATATTCTCCTTCATGTCATTCCCATATGGTTACCATGAAGAAAACAAATACAATTTTGCTGCATTTTTGCCAGATTTGTAAATAATTTTGTCTCCAAATTGGAATATTTTTTGTCAAAAAAATGATATTTCCCTGAAATTATGTGATTCTTGGCAAATACTGGAGTGCGGTAACTTATCTGAGTTGCATGCATTGTTCCACACAGGAAAACAATATCATTATCATCATGTCTTTCATTGTTTGATCCATGCATAATAACTTCCCAGGGTTTGACATGGTGCTAAGAGCCAGTGGGTCAGAGTCTAGCAACAAGGCTTATCATCTAGACTAACACAACATCAGGCTCATATCACAAACCGTCTTGATTCATTACTTGAGCCACAACCCTTGATCATCAGTCACTGATATAATTCTATCTTTGTCGGATCCAGGAGTGTGGTAACTTCCCAGGGTTTGTGACGGTGCTTAGAGCCAGTGGGACCGAGTCTAGTAACAAGGCAGACAAGCTGGAATATGATATCTTTAGGGCACATACCTCAAACTTTCTTTCTTGATTAATTACTTAAGCCACAACCCCTGATTTGGTTCTTCATCAGTCACTGATATCGTTTCTATCTTTTGTCCGATCCAGGAGTGTGGTAACTTCCCAGGGTTTGTGACGGTGCTTAGAGCCAGCGGGACCGAGTCTAGCAACAAGGCCGACCAGCTGGACTATGAGAACTTCAGACACGTGTGCCACAAGTGGCAGTACAAGCTAACCAAGGTAAAACCCTAAACCTTAGTTGTCAGCTTGCAAAGATGATTTGGTTTGATTTATTTCCACACTTTTTCAAAAAAATAAAAAATAAATGTTTGGAAAATAAAATGTTATTTCATTTCATTTCAGTTATATGTATAATACACAGTCCAAAGGCTTTGAAAATACAGAAAAAATTAATTAAATTTATCAATGACTTATTGATATAGTCAAAAGAAAATACAATTTTTCAAACGTAACTTGTGTATCAAATTAAAGAACATTACTATACACATAGACATTAAAATAAAAACCAGCTGGTTTCTTTGGCATGGAACTAATTTTGGTCATCCCACTGACCGAACTCGGCTCAGTTAACATTCACTTAGAAGTCATTAAGAAGTTGATGACAAGTTGAATATTCATGTCATAATTTGTGGTTTTGTTTCCTCTGTTCGCAAACAGGCTGTTGTGGCTTGCCTGGAGTCCAAGGAATACACACAGATCAGGAACACCCTCATCCTCCTCACCAAGGTAAATCAATCATTTTCCTCTAAATTTGTTCTTTTTCAAACAAGATACTGTCTGGGCATGTGTGATCAGTTTGTTCTGATAGAATGCACAGTCATGATATATGGATATGTGGATCACTCTAATTAATTATATCGGTCTTCACACTTATATCACCAATAATTCATAGATATAGCAACAATCTAGCATTGGTTTAGAAATAGAAAGGTGTTCAGTAAATGTTTGTACTTCAGAGATCATCATGTTCAAAGTTTGGAACCCCTGTCAAAACCAATAGTTGCTATCTTTAATTGATTTAATTGATATTTCAACAATTATAAATAATTATAATCTGAGAATTTGACTTAATATAGAGAAAGCTCCGATCTTTGAGATAGTATGTATAACTCAGTCTCAATGGACAATATGAAGCAGTTAATCAATCAATTATTTGACTTAACTGATTATAAAATGTCCTTTCCATTGTAGATTCTTCCATACTTCCTGCTGGTGCAGAACCTAGGCCAGGTGCTAGAGAAGAGAGTGGATATATCGATGGATCAATCAATCAATCAAGTATTAAATGTCCCTTTGAACTTTCCATTTTAGATTCTTCCATACTTCCCGCTGGTTCAGAACCTAGGACAGGTGCTAGAGAAGAGAGTGGATATATCGATGGATCAATCAATCAATCAAGTATTAAATGTCCCTTTGAACTTTCCATTTTAGATTCTTCCATACTTCCCGCTGGTTCAGAACCTAGGCCAGGTGCTTGAGAAGCGAGTGGATAAGATCAGGACGGAAGAGAAGGAGAAGAGACCTGACATCTATGCTCTTGCTATGGGGTAAGAAATATGATAATTCTCCACAAATGAATTGTATGTTTAGGTATAATTTGAAATATAATTTGACACATTGATTGGGAGAGTTTATGTTTTTGAATAATCTGAAATTCATTTCTGTTAATTACTCAAAATATTCTTTGACCCCTTTGAAAAATGAGCTTGTAGCTGGCTGACAAGAGCAATCCATCCCATGAGTGGAGACAAAAAAATCAAAGACATTGTTGGATAGCTGAAATCATAGTAACAAAATATTCATCACAGATTTAAGCCCAAGCATTTTCAGGATTAACTTTCAGAAAGTTATACACAATGATTAAAAGATCTTTAAATTTTTAAATCTTTAAATTAAAAATGCATTAATATTTGCACTTGGAAAGCAACAAAATCAACAACATACCATTATTGCTCTGTTTTTAGGAAAGATTGGAGTAATGTTTTATGATTACATTCCATTCCATCAATGTTCTGAATTATTCTACCATTTGTTATTTTTTTAACCACACTGTATCTTCTTTAATTAATTTTTGTTTAAAATGATTATAGATATTCAAACGATTCCATCAAAGAATATCTACAAATAAATGTTGTTTATATTTGTTTTTCTTAATTTGATACCATTTGTAATATATTCCTTTGCACAGCTACTCTGGGCAGTTGAAGACGAGAAAGGCATACATGATCCCGGAGGATAAATTCCACTTCAAAGAGGTACAAACTTTTTCTTTTCTTCTGTTTATTTTGCGTTCATAACCTTAAAATGATTTTTACCTTTAATTGGTGATTCCTTCCTAAAATTCAAACTCCATCATTGGAATAAATTATAGATTAAGTTAGATTGATGAATATTTCATGCAGGAAAGGTCTCAATCTTGTGAGACATACATGGAACTCTGTATTAAGACTCAATGGTTAAAAGTCTGATAAATCACAGATGTCAATGTATCAATCATAATTCAATCAATCAATCAATAAGTCAATCAATCAATCAATCTGTTGGTCCGGTCAGGTCAGTCAGTCAGTTGATCAATCGATCAATGAATCAATCTATCAATCAAATGACCGACCGACTGACCAACCAACCAACCAACTCATCATTAAATCAATCAACACTATCATCTATCTCGACCCCTGCAGAAGCCAGCCCCACCACAGCAAGCCGCTCACTCAGGAGAGTCGGGAGACAAGAAGGCATCAGCATCTGCAAGTGCCACATCGGTATCTGGTAGCTCTAGCAGTACCTCAGTCAACAAGGACTCTCACAGGGGTAAGAAACTAATTGTGATTTTATTTAAAAGGTCAATTTAAAATTAATTTGAATTAATCAATTAACTAGAAGAGGGCATCAGGATCTACAAGTGTTACATCAGTATCTGGTTGCTCCTGCAGTACCTCGGTCAACAAGGACTGTCACAGGGGTAAGAAACACATTGTGATTTTATTTTAAAAGTATATTTTCAAATTAATTTGAATTAATCAATTTACTAGAAGATGGCACTAGCATCCACAAGTGCATCCACACCAGAGCATCTGGTAGATCCAGCAGTACCTCCGTCTAGGACTCTCACAGGGGTAAGAAACCAATTGTGATTTTATTTAAAAAGTAAATTTCAAATTAATTTGAATTACACAGAGCGTCTTGTAGCTCAAGCGATATGCACAGTCAACATGGACTCTCACAGGGTTAAGCAGAGCTGCCAATTCCCCCTTCTTCTGCTGGAGGCTCCCTAAAAATTGACAGATCTTTCTGCATCCTGACACACAAAATATAAAATATCATGTATTTCATAAGTATCTCCCATATCGGAACCTCCCCAAATGAGACATGTCAGTATTTGCAGTTCTGTGTGAACAATTGTTTGTTATTATTTGGAAATTCAATGAATTCCAAGCATGTTTAAATATATCAAGTGATTAGAAGAAGGCATCAGGATCCACATAGAGTGTATACACAAATACGGGCAGCCTTTCATGGAAGTGCGCCCTCTACGTGCTCCGCAATGACCGGTGGGCTTCTCTACAAGTTTTGGCATCCGCGCGCCCTTTTCTCCCATCCCGAGGCAGATTATGCACACCATTCACCCCTGAAAGTCGGCCTACTCCCTTATTGCGCGCAGTACGCGCGCGCTGTAACTGGGGGGCGGCATGTATAAAAATCACCGAAACCGAATACGTGTTTACATACAACAAAATTCAAGATCGAAGGAAGTCAATTGTTTGTCAGGTATGTTGAACTTTAAAAATCTAAATCATGTCTACCACAGAGGTAAATTGTAATTTTATTATTATGATGTATAAAAAATTCTAGCAATTTTTTGGACTAAGTAATACATTATTTGATGTAAGATTCTCAAATATTTTTGCTCCATTTCTAGAAGCAAATGGCGCATCGGAAAAGAGCTCGAGCAGCAAGTCAGCCAGCCGGGACCCCTCGTCAAAGTCCTCATCGTCCTCATTGAAGTCCTCATCAAAGTCGAGCTCCTCACAGGGCCAGGCCAAGTCGTCGTCCAGCTCTAAGAGCAGTAGCGGATCGTCAAAGTCGCCTGCTCCATCGTCAGGGACCAAGAAAACAGATTCAAAGTGAGTACTTGAGACAGGAATCAAAGTACTGTAACATTTGTGAACATGGTTAATTTGTTAACCCATTTCCTACGGGAACCTGGTGGGTTCTCCAGTAGGGAGCAGGTTAAAGCAAACAGTTGACTCTTTTGACCAGGTGATTATCATAAGCACCCATCTTCATTATCAAGAAGAGCTATGGTTGTCATTATTAGGTATCAAGAAAGCAGATTCAAACATAGTTTGTTGGTAAAAAAAAAATCAAATAAATAAATAAATAAATAAATGAAGAATAAATAGAAGTACCTTGGATTATGATAGATGAAGATTTGATAAATGAGGTAAAGTAGCTGTCTAAATAGAGACACCCATCCGTGATTTCTTGATCTTATTGCCATTATCATTTGAATAATGTGATATCAAACTAAGATGGAAATAACTTTTTAACCATAATCTTCCATTAGATCGAGTGAGAGCAATACCAAAAGAGTGAAGGAAGACAAGGATCACAAAGATGGGAGCAGCAGCAGCTACCAATCGGTCAAGGAGGAGAAACCCATTAGGGCTTAATTGTACTTATTTTAAAGTTTGGAAAAGTGGTAATTGAGATGAATTTTCTTCTTATTTTAAAGGGTGATAATTCAGGTACAGTAATTGAGGTACTTTTTAATTACTTCCTTCAGATCGAGTGACAGCAAGATCAAACGAGATAAAGAGGATAAGGATTACAAAGAAGGAAGCAGCAGCAGCAGATCGGTCAAGGAGGAGAAACCTGTGAGAGTCAAAGAGGAGAAGGTCCTCAAGGAAGAAAAGGTCAGCAGTAAGGAGGGCAAAGTTCAGAGGTCATCCTCAGACAAGCGGTCAAGCAGTGGCGACAAGTCTCACAGGGATGAAGCAAAGAGTAAGTGGTGCATTCGTTGTGTGTCTTTACTTATCACTTTTTTGTTGATTGATGCATGGAGTGTGTATGCATAACTGAGGAAGGAAGAAAGGTCAGCGGTAAGGAGGGCAAAGTTCAGAGGTCATCCTCGGACAAAAGGTCAAGCAGTGGCGACAAGTCTCACAGAGATGAAGCAAAGAGTAAGTTTAAGTGGTGCATTCATTGAGGTTTTTTGTTGTTGATTGATGCATGGAGTGTGTATTCATTGGAAAGGAAGGAAGAAAGGTTCAGTGGTAATGGGGGCAAAGTTCAGAGGTCATCCTCTGACAAAAGGTCAAGCAGTGGTGACAAGTCTCACAGGGATGAAGGGAAGAGTAAGTGGTGCATTCATTGTGTGTTTATACATATGATATTGTTGTCGATTGATGCACAGATTCCGTATTTATCAGTGTATTGACCACTAGTGGGGCAGTTTAGCAAATTAGGCAAATTGTGCACTTTATGATAAAAGTGTGAAACCGAGCATACATGAAGACTAGGTCATTCTAAGTTTCTTTTGAAAAGAGGGCAGCAATGTATACATTTGGGTGCAGTAAATGCATGGTGTGGGTAGTTCATCAGCAAGTAATGGTATGTGTAAATTTTGTCCTGTATCATTGCATACATGCGTATAAGAGGGAAAGTAGAGATAAAAGAGGGAAAATTAACAACATATTAAGATAAGACAAAGATGTGTATTGTTTGTTTGTGCAGATGTTTTGGGGAAATGTTTTTGAGAATATAAGGAAAAAGCTGCTTCATCTGTGATATCATTCCTTCCTCTTAATATTGAACATTTGACTCGTTTGATTGTCTGTGATAATTCATGAAACCATTTCATGTTTTTATTTTGATACCATAAAACGGTTACAGGCGCTTCATCACACAAGAATGACGACTGGCCATCTCCACACGTCATCGTGAAGAGCGAGGAATGGGGGACCCCTACGAATCGATCCGACTTTGCCGAACCCGGACTTGACGACGAGTCGAGATCACGCAGCAGCAGCAGCAACAAAGGGGACAAGAAATCGTCACTCCGAAGCAAGTCGAAGGAAAAAGAGGTCACGAGAGAACGCGAGGCCGCACGAGAGGTGGTGCGCGAAGTCAAGATAAGGGCGTCGTCCAAGGAGAGGCATCAGAGGGAGGAGAGCGTGGGTTCAAACTCCAGCCAGGGGTCGTCGAGGAAGGAGTCCCCGGCAACCAGCTCGGTGGACCGAGTCGACAGAGAACGGGGAGGTAAATGAGAGAATTTATTGTTTTTTTTTAAATTGTTCTCTCAGTAGAGGTTCAGATCGTAAAATCTTAAAGGGGACGTTTCCCCACCTTCAATTTACTTTTGATTATGTTCTGATTACATTAAAAACATAATTTCATGCAAATATGTCCAAATTCAATGTTATTGTTATATTGTTACTTACATAATTATGCATATACACTCAATCATACATTGATGGCTCAAACAGGTTGTTTATATTTTAAGTCTAATTGAATGTGTTTTGTCTTTCTGTCCTTTCTACCTCAGAGCACAAACGAAGGAAAGTTGATGCTCCCCTAGCGGTAAGTAAACCTACCTTTAACAAAGATTGATGTGTCTTGATTAATAGCTCTCGTCCTGTGTTGTGCACAAGTAACAGTATGGTAATAATTAGAGTAACTGTAGTATTAACAATGTAATCCTTATAGTCCATGAGCCGAGGCCTGAAAAAATGAAATCCATAGCACCCCCCGACGGGCACTGAAATTTTGGTATCAGAGGATAGGTTATGAACCCAGCTACCAAGAAATGCTGACCCCCCAAAAAAATATTTGCTCGTAACCATGGCAAAGCCAATCACGTGATACATGTTTAAACTGACTCATTAGCGAGCTTTGTCGTGCTATTTCTGATACTCAACACTCCTAAATCACATTTCTCGGAACTTACATGAGCAATACTTCTGATTTTTCATATATACTCAGACAGTAAAAGACTGGATTTCTGATAGAACATGTTTTAAGGTGAGTGTACCGTTTCAAGGTCCCAAAGGGCACCGCTAATTAACCCCTAATTGTATACTTAAGTCACAAATTGGAACTTAAGTGGATTTTTGGCTAGTTATTTCTCTGTAGTCGGTTTTCTGAGCTGTACTATGACAAATTTGTAATGGAGGAAAGCACATGGCCTCCAGAGTTCAAATCCACCATTTGACATCGGACAGTCTACCCGTTGCCATGGAAACGCGGATATAATATGATAACGATGTCTATGTACAGAAAACTGTATTTTTAATGAAAATCGCGTACAATTTGTAAAAATGAAACCGGACTATATTCTCGTCATCCAGTCGTGAAAGGCTTTTATTTTTTTAGACAATGGAGAGTATGATATCAGTTTTAAACTCCAATTTGATGACTGATAATCAAAGTACCTTTTCAGATTAAAATTTCAGTCTTTTGAGTGCTCTAAAGTATATTTTTTAATTAATCAAATCCTCCGGACAAACTGTAATGTCCGTGACGCTCAAATATGTAATTTCCGTGACGCAACGTTTTGTTGTCTATATCACATATACCTGGCCCGTTTCGCAAAATCCAACTTGGATTCAATTCATCATTGCCTTGTCTATAATTGAATACCTAAATCACCTTTGTGAGGTCTCAGAACTCACAGATTTTTGCAAAGATGTATATGGATGCAAAAAGTCATGTCCAAAAAATGTAATGTCCGTGACGGCGCACATTTTGCAGAATTACTCAGTAACGAATTGGATAAATGTTCTGAAACTTTTTTTGCATACTTAACCAGGCTATTGCTTTGTAATCAAAATAAAAGTTAGACATTAGGTAGAGGTATGAATTAGTAGTGGCATTGGAAAGTCATGAAAATACTGTCTGTTTGTAATGTCCGTGACGCTGGAGTTGCCCACATACATTATATTTAACAGACTAACTATATGAAATAATTTAATGACTTCAAACTGCAAATATCCTTCAAAAGTTGAAATTCAAAATAAAACTTACGCACAAATTTGTAAGAAAGTGAGTTTAATTTCTGAATAGGTTTATTAAAACAATATAACAGGCATTCTCTCTATTAATCAATCTAATTTTGTCATCTTCCTGTAACAATACAAAACTGGATTCTAAATTTCAATTTCTACATAATTACACTAAGATTAAAGTGAGTTTTGAGAACTAATACACTATACCCTATTACTTTCTCCATATTTCGAGTTGTTATTGGCTTGGCACATCCTAGTCAATGGATTCAACTTCTACTAACATGATTAAAGTGACATTTTAGAACTAATTCACTTGACTTGCACACTGAGTTGTAAGAACTAATACACTTTATGCTTTTAATTTCTCCATGTTTCGAGTTGTTCGGCACATCCTAATCAATGGATTCAACATCTACTAACATGATTAAAGTGAATATTTATAACTAATTCACTTGACGACTAATCCACTTTACCTGCACACTTTCTCTAGGCTTCCAGTTCTAGTTCTCCAGACCTACAAAGAGACAGAGAATCTTCCTCGTCTAGCAAGCGCAGAAGTAAGGTAAATAAGAACAAAAAATAATGTATACAAACATTTTGGGAAAACTGTGATTTTTTGGGGGAGGAGAGTCTACTTCCTGACCAATGGTCATGGGGCTGGACAAGGACCAGACCCATATTCACCGATCTCTGTTTAATGCCTGGATAAGCTTTACTTCTTAGGGTTTTTTTTTCCTACTAAGCTCACTAACTACCTGTGTGTCTCTGTATTATGTATCATGTGTGCTGTGTCACTACTCTTTATTCTGATTTATTTCGACTGTTGCCAATTTGCAGAGCAAGGAGCGGCATAGAGAGCGAGAGGCACTGGAAGATCAGGAGGCGGAGCGAGAGAGTATCTGCAATTGCTTAAATTCAACAAAGTTCTGTATGAATGATTGTGACAATATTCTTCATTGCAACTATTATCTTGAAGTAACCATTTTGGACTGTTGCCAATTTGCAGAGGGAGGAGTGGCACAGAGAGCGGGTGGTGCTGGAAGATCAGGAGGCAGAGCGAGAGAGGATCATCAATTAGATCAATTTAATCAGAGTCCTATTATTATGCTGCAAAGTTTTTTGGGATGCAACAGTACCTACAAAAGTTACAAATTTGTACTGTTGATACGAATGGCATAGCGAAAGAGAGGCGCTGGAAGCTCAGGAGGCGGAGCGAGAGAATCTGCAATTGCATGAATTCAACGAGAGTTCTGTATGAATGATTGTGACAAAGTACTCTTCATTGCAATTATTTCCTTGAATTCGCCAATTTTGACTGTTGCCTATTTGCAGAGCAAGGAGCGGCATAGAGAGCGTGAGGCGCTGGAAGCTCAGGAGGCGGAGCGAGAGAGGAGCCGGGAGAAGGAGGAGAGGAGGAAGACTGAGAAGAAGAGGGACCATTCATCGGGAGATGCCAACCACGAACCAAAGAGGCACAAAGGCAGTGATTCAGGTATGACATCGCATGTTGTATTCTTTCTTATTTTATTAGATAAAATTAAATTCAAATTATTTAGCATTTTCAGGGGTCTACCCCCTCTCTGGGAAATCTTCTTCTTCTGCCCCACTATGTGGCTTCTTTCAATATCATCTATTGAAAGATCAATCTGCATCATATCCCTCACAACTTTGAGAACAATGTTTCAGTACTCTAGTTGTTCTTCTCAGGACAGCCAAATAGCCACAGACAATTCCTCCTGGAGTATTATTCCTCTTCCTCTGCATTCAGCTTCAGGTCAATGCTGCTAAGACGGTCATTGTGTGCGCTGGTAGACTGGTTCAGCTTGTCGAGTTCTTTTATCATCCAGGTATTCTCTGTTTGGACGTCTATGATGAGAGCCTCTTGTTTGTCAATCGTTTCTTGCATTGATTGTACTCTTTTGTCAACATCATTCTCCACAAGATAGATGAGAGATCCGCTCTTTAGCAGGTCTTTGACAACATCCTGGACTATGGGAGTGTTTGTTTTCTCCTTTGATTAAGATTGGGTTCATTTCACCTTTACATCTCTATCAGTTTTAGCAAGAAGCTTCTGTAAGGTTCCTTGGTAACATCAGAATCTTTACACAAAAATCAAAGAAACTTGATAGTCCTTAAAAGTTAATACAAAATTGTGATAAATCAGCAGCAACTTTGTGAGGCTCCTTTACTCAGTCAGCTCCATATGTAGTGCTATTGGAATGGCTCAGTAGGTCTGGATGCAAGTGGCTCTCTCTCCCTCTCACGAAGCAGGGGCTCTGCCTTTCTCCTCATCGGCGGCCCATCAAACTGCTTGGCATGTCGGCAACAACCCTCCCTCTAGGAAATTGTGACCAAATATATCTTATCAACTTTTCAACGGCCTAATCGTTGTGGTTTAGGTCCCCCTGTTTTCTGTCTGTGAGCGCACCCTGTGTACAAAGTCACCTCTGCATGCACACAACAAACTGTAGAGGCTAAACTTGACATTTACCCAAAGATATGATAATCAACTTTTATATCGCAGGGGATCTAAGGTTAGAAACTAAGGTTAGGAGGGTAGAAAAATGATGAAAACAAAGAAAAGAGAACCAGAATAGACATTTCATTTAAATTAGCCTTTATGTATTTACAACTTTTATTCATTCTGCTGTTCAAACATAGGACAATCTTCCAGATCATATCGTTGATGACATAACAACCAATGGTCTTCAATCTTTCAAAGGCCGAGTACATGGTCACCTCCTATCAAATTAGATTTTAGTATTGATACTTATTTTGTATAATTATACTTATTGAGCTAAATGGAATGGACCATTTGATTGGCTTTAAGCTAAAATGATGCTCTGGTGGACTATTATCTGTATGTATTGTATGTATGTAACATACATCTCTGCCAGTAGAGGGCAGCATTCATGTATTCAAGATTTACTGTACATCTATGTGTATGATCCTCTCCAATGCCAGGTCACGAAGGCAAGAGCAAGCGATCCTCCCTGGGCGATGGGGCTGGCTCCAGCAACAACAGCGTGAATGGAGAGAGAACGGTGAGTTCACTTAACCCATTCAAGACGGCTTGATTCTGGTGCAGTCAAACCTGTGTATAGTGACCACCTAAGTGAGACAAGAAAAGTGGCTACTGTAGACAGGTGACCTCTATAGACAAGTTCCAAAACATTGGTTTTTTTCTGCATGGGTTCACTCTTGGTGGCCACAATAGGCAGGTTGGCTGCTATAGACAGGTGGCCACTTAAACAGGTTTGACAGTATTACATGCATTTTCTATAGACCCCTGCCCAATATATACTTTGCACAAAAAGTTCCGCAATCGAGGTTTGCGCATTAATAACTTTCCTATTACGTTATTACCATTAATACATTTGGTATCATTGGAAAGCGTGAATCCTCCTCTTTACATTGATATAACATTTGCTATGGATATTTTATCACGCATGAATGTCAACGACAATGTGTCAATCATTCAATAAAACATTACATCTTCCAAACAAAATATGAAGACATTGCTGCACCGTCACAAAATCCAAAATCATAAAGACACGTTTAAGCCATTAACATTCATGCATGACCACCTCACCCCCATTTAAGCCACGTTTTATTCTTCAAACAAAAGGAAGGCACACTGTTGACAAAATCAGTGCATTTTGCAACATTTCACTTTTGACTTTGCCCTACATTTGGATGTAATGCACATTCCATGATAAAATATTCATAGCAAATGTTATATCAATGTAAAGGGGAGAATTCACGCTTTCCAATGATACCAAATTTATGAATGGTTATAACGTAATAGAAAAATTATTAATGCGCAAAACTCGATTGCGGAACTTTTTGTGCGAAGTATATATATTTAGGACCAGTCAAGAAATGGGCTTATGCACTTGAGGATAGGAGGAAGGATCATTTTGGTAGGACATTCTCCATGGACAACAGCAATGTTTTTTTTAACTATTCCTGAATGGATTTAAAATGTTTTAAACTTGGGCCTGGGGCCCCATCACTGAACTTTTTACTGCTTTTCTTTAATCATTTTGTGGTAAAAATTTGATGTATAAAGCTACGCAAAATATAATATAGGGGTTTACTCCAAACATTTGGTAAAAATACCTGTATATTTATCTCTGTCTGTGAAAACAGACCCATTCTAGTGATAAATAGACATTTCTGTGTAGAGAACATTTGTGGAACGCTTAAATTATTTCTATGAATGGCTTAAATAGCAGTTAAAAATGATTAACCCCATCACTGCAGCACTAACCATGACATATGTATGTATTTGGGAATCAGTGATATTGTATTTTTAATTTATAATGTTTTTTCTTCAAAATATTTCTTTATACTAGGAGAGAGATCATGAGAGGGAAGTGGTGAGGGAGGAGAAGGCATCGAGGAGAGATCCAGAGATCAGGGAAAAGCCGGCCAAGGAGAAGAAGATCAAGCGGGAACCGATCGACGAGGACCGCGATGAAGACAGACAATATCCTTTATTGCAAAACTGAATTATGGTTCTGATACAAGATACAATTCGCAGTCTTTTATTATGAAATTATTGAATAATGCAGGCAAATAATGGTCATCTTGAAAGCCACATTGAAAGTACCTTTTTTGGGGTACGTAGAAGTTAAGCAAACAAAAAAACAAAATATCAGAAAGAATATACATATAACAGAATTGACCAGTACTTGACTGGAATAAACTACTGTGCGCAGTCACTAGTATATCAGTTTTCCCTGCAGTCTCTAATATCACATATTGAGTGTTCCAGTTGGAGATGTACAATTATGCCATCAAGATCGTGTAAAATAATGTAGATTTATCTTCCTTGACTCTCTCTTCTCTACTAAATCCAGGAAGAGACGACCTTGACACCGATGTGACCTTGACACGTGCAGTATCGCCCCCTCCCCTTTCCACAAAGAGCAGCTACGAATCTCCTCTGATTCCATCACCATCATCGATCCTTCTAGTTTGTCTTTGAAGAACCCCACCCCCCCCCCCCCAATAATTTGAAATAAACAATTTTTTAGGAAACATTACAAACAAAAAAATACATAAGGTGTGCCCCCCCCCCCCCCCCCCCCCATCAGTCCGACGCCACTGACCAACGTAATGACATCGCATTCTTTTGGTTATACCAGAAAGACAATGCTTGGACTATAATAAATAACAAAATGATATGCCAAATTCTGTTTCATGTGGAAACTTTATCATACTCAACAGTATTTCGCCAATCATTTTCAATTTTTTTCTATCATGGCAAAAATGTTAACATTTGCTCTTATTTATAGAATAAGTTGAATGGTTGGTAAATGGTTGCGCTATAAAGTGTATGTGGTCGACATGCTCAATTAAGTTGGTTCATACATTGTCATTTATCATTAATTTAAAGAATTTCAACGTTGATGTAAGTTTTGAGTCACATTTCTAGGGGCACTTGTGCCACGGCTGTAAATGTTTGTTTAATTTTCAAGTTAAATCCAAAGTCACCTGTACATGTTTGATTGTAAACGTAAAAAATACAATGAATGATTTTAATTTGATTTTTGCTACCATAAGAATGTAACGTCGGATTCATTGCAGCTAGCACCTTTCACAAGATTGATGTGTAGACCTACATCACAAATCACAAGTATACATACTTACAAGAGAATTTCCCTTTAAATCTAGACATAAATATCAAGTCTCATATAAAGTGGCTTTCTAGTTGATATACTTATAATAAAGAGACTTTCAATTTATGTCTGGACATAAAATCTTTGTGAAGCCCTTACCAGGTAATTTTGTTTTGATAGCCAGAGCTAAACTTAAAATTCGAAATTTCTGTGGCATATGCATGTTGAAAAATCAAATGGTAAAGTAAATCACCAAACGCACTTTTCACATCTGAAAAAAAGAAAAAAAGAAAAAGATTGTTGGACAGGTTGTGAAAGTTAATGAAGATATTAATTAAGCAATTGTTTGTTATATTGAGAAAATGGTAATGAAGCTATAATTGTTGTGCTTGGCACTATAAAATTATCTGAGGTTTCGAAAGCTGCTTTTTGCATTATGCTTTTTAAAGTGTATACACGTGAGAAAGTGTCATGAATATGACCTTGGCTATCACCAGGAAACATAGTGTACAGTGTTGTAGAGGCAAGAGCTATAATTAAGCCTCATATTTTGTCTGTCTGAATTTACAGAAGAGATCTATTTATTTTTTGTCGTCTTCTTACATGTATGTTTTGTCACAAAAACTTAAAAGTAATCGATGTACAGTGATAATTATTTCGTTTTTTGTAAATGTTTTTTCAATGTTTGAAAGTTTGTACCGAAAGAGAAAAATAGTGTGAAGTTGTTATCTTTCCGAGTACCAATGACAAGGGGTGAACACCTCATCTCACGCATGCAATGTAATCACTGCAATGGTCTGTAATGAAACGTCGTCCATGTTCATGCTTTATACCAATTATGGTATATTTCAAACATTTGATTACTGAAATAGTCAAATTCAAGACAATTTGTTGTAAACACTTTACATTATTTCACTTTGTTGGAGATGAGAGCAAATATTTAAATTTTTGTTTGAGGGTATTCCAAAGCTTGTGTGAGAAGTAAGCTACCTGTACATAACATGTAATGACCGTATGTGCATAACATAAGGTAGTGAGAAAGTTCTAACAACTTATATCATGTGATCATGTACAAATAATGTTGAGACTGGATGAAAATAAAGTCTTTTAAAAAATTGAAAAGATTGCCATTTTACTTCATTCTTATTTCGCCTGGTCTTGAAGAAGAAAGACACATTCTAAAAGATTACATACATGTACATTAATAATACATTTATTAATCTTCAATTCAAATTTTCATTGAACATGAATCAATAGTTAAACTTAACTTACAAAAAAGGAAATTCCTCTGTATTGTGATCTAACTTTCATTGCCAGATTGGGGGGGCGTTTCACAAAGTTGGACTTAAATATAATGGAAAGCCTTTTGTAGCCTTGGAATAAAACATATCAACATAGCAATAAAACAGCATTATATCAATAACTTCAAGGCTCCTTGATAATAACAAAATGTGTGCCTTTTAAAAGAATTGTTCCATCAATTTGACAGAGAAACTGACGGCTTTCCGTCGCAACTTACGAGATAAGTTCAAATTTGAATCTTTGGATCTTCGAGCCCAAAATAACGTGCGCTGAATTCATTCTATAAATTCAATTGTAATGGTGATTTTTCAATATGATCTCAAGATATATCAATTATGCGCTATTTTTGCATGTATAATAAGCCATGACCTTGACCTTTGACTCCTGACCCAAATATCTAATTAGTTTATTGTCTCCAAAAGATACAAATTAGTACCAAGTTTGATGGTAATTTGTCAACTCGATCTTAAGATATCACAATTTCAAGCAATTTTTTGCCTCCGATGTCACGCGCTTTTGATATCGAGCCCAAAATAACGTGTGCTGAATTCATTCTATAAATTCAATTGTAATGGTGATTCTTCAATATGATTTCAAGATATATCAATTACGCGCTATTTTTGCATGTATAATAAGCCATGACCTTGACCTTTGACTCATGACCCAAATACCTAATTATCCAAAAGATACAAATTAGTACCAAGTTTGATGGTAATTTGTCAACTGGATCTTAAGATATCACAATTTCAAGCAATTTTTTGCATACAGAGTCCTGTGACCTTGACCTTTGACCTCATGACTCCAAAATTTAATGGCTACATTGGCTCCCTAAGATGCATTCAGGTCCGTACGGACGGATGGACGGACAACCCGAAAACATAATGTCTCCGGCCACTTCGTTGGCGGAGGCATAAAAACAACAACCCACTCTTGTCCAATTTGTTTCACGTCGCTTGTGATTCCTGTCACCTCACTTTCACCTTCCTCGTTAGGTGAGCAATGAAAGATTGGTGAAAGTTTATTCCTCTTATCTTTAAAGATGCAATAAACGAAAGCGGAAGGACAACTCCTTCCTGCTCATTCAAACACACTTTCTTTTCTTTTTCAGCTTTTGCCAACAGACTTCCACTTCCCTTGTTACGTGTGAAGCACTGCAGATAATGTTTCAAAGAAGTTCATATTCTTGTTCACTTTGTTTCATGTCGCTTGTGATTCCTGTCACCTCACTTTGACCTTCCTTGTTATGTGAGCGATGAACGACTGGAGAAAGGGAATGCCTGTCCCCTTTTTAGCACTGGAGGAAAGAACAGAGAGGGAGAGAATAAAATATCAAAATAAATATCAAGTGAGTATTAAAAATAAACCAATAAGGTATAATACATTCATGCTATGAGCTATATGGCTAACTCTCGATAATCTAACACAAGACCTAATGCACAACACTTTTCAAAGTATGATACTCTTCTTTTTATAATAGAATTGACAAATCAAAAATGGACTGATTTTGCAAGTCATTTCGGGCTGGGGTCTACAGATAACTCGTAGTTATATCAAAATAAAATACTAGTCTGGTTCACTATTAATGTTCAACTTGTTCAAACAACGTTTGAAGAAACGGTTGTGGGTGACATGTTTGTGTATGATCTTGCATGGCTTCATATGATAGACACAAGAGATGTCATAAATTTCAAATTATGTTTGTCTCATCAAATGTAAAAATGTATTAACGCCATGCATTTAAGACTATATGATTTCGGAACAACATGCATTCTCCATAGAACACACCTGAGCCCCGCCCCGTTGCAGAAATTGATTGTCAGTTACAATTAATTGTTAGTCAGATCATTGAGACTAAATGCGCAAACCTGTTTGGTTGAAATGCGCAAAGATTTCAGACTTACAATCGATTGTATTTCTTTCTGCAAAGGGGGCCCTGATCAATGACCCGTTATTTTCATTTACATACCTGACAAGAAAGGGTTGCGGAAGACACGTTTGTGTATGATCATGCATGGCCTCCCTGATAGCCATAAGAGACGTCACCAATTTCCTGGGCGATGCCTTGTCTGATTTTGTGATCACCACCTGGAGATTCAAAAGAGAAAAAGTCAATCGAATTCATATTCAATCGGGTAAAAAAGAGAAGAAATTAACAACATAATGAAAGTTAATGGGCCGTATGCATAAAAACAAGCAATTGCTTGTGCTAGCCTTTTGCTTGAATCGGTATGCATAAAAACAAGCAATTGCTTGCAAGCAAAAGCATTTGCTTACAAGCACAAGCAATTGCTTACTGCTCGTAAGCAATTGCTTACCAAACAAGCAATTGCTTGAAACCGTATGCATAAAACAAACCTTTTACTTGTCCTGATAAGCAATTGCTTGCGTTTTTTCAAGCACATCCAGACCAGCTTGAGCTCTTGCTTACTCAGGGCATTCGCGTTTAAGGATCAAATTTTCATACCGTTTCAGGATGATTACGAGCTCCTTATTTCAGATGTTATGTTGTGACTTCATATTTAATACAATTTCTGATATTTTAGACTTTTTACGGCAATTTTCGTCCATCGATCTGCACAGAAACCCCCCTAATGATCTGTGCTGTTTCCCCACTATTTGCGTAAGCAAAAATACTGCTGCCAGGTCGGGCACGAAGCATTGTTGTCCTGCAGTGCGATGTTCGCACAACCGTAACGATCCTTTGTCCAACACGTAAGCAATTGCTTAGGCAGTGCAAGCAAATGGTTTGAGCACAAGCAAAAGCTTGTGCATATGTATTCAAGCAATTGCTTGAACTTGATCTTTTGCTTGCCAAGCTCTTGCTTGTGCTTAAAGCAATTGCTTATAAGCAATTGCTTGTTTTTATGCATACGGCCCATTGTCTACCCAAATTGGCATGAAACTGTGGTTAGTGATAGGTAATATTGAGAATTGTTTAAGTGATTCATTAACCCATTCAGGACTGGTCCCGAAAAAAACTTGGGCTAGGGTCTATAGGGAATACATGTTATAGCAAAATCAATCAGTCCTGAAGTGATATTTGAGATTTTAATCATATACCAATATCAATGTAGGATACTTTTGAATGTTTGATATTTTCATAGAAAAGGAACAATTTTCACATATTGAAAAAAGGTGATATTCAATGTCATTGTCAGATTTTAAGTATCCAAATTCAGATACTTATACTTTTGACTACAATAGAAAAGCAGTTCAGAACACTTTTCAATTCAATCTTAATTTTCTCCACAATCAGGGAGACATTTGAAAAATCAAAATCCATTTCATTATCCTGTTACTATAATCCAAACAAGGATGTACAAGAGAAGTGTGAAAGCTCCAAGTGATTTTGGTTGAATGTGACAAAGTAAGTGGATCACTTAACCAACATACATAAAAGTTCATGTGTAACCGATTTGGTATGATGCACCTTCGTTGAAGCTATTTCATCACCAATAGGCATAAAACGAGAAAGCTAGGCTGTATACGACTCTCATTTTACCACATTGGCGATATTTAGTAGATGAGCAGTATTCAGCAGTATTTACTTAACACATGTACAGACTTACATTCACTCGTCGTTGTTGAACCCTCCGAGTGGCAAAAATAAATTGCAAAAATCCAATTGACACTAGTTCTTTTGACTGTGTTCATCTATAATTAGCTTGGTAACAAATCTTGACAATACCTACACAATTAATTCTGCATTTATCTATCGTGTGCAAAACAACACAAATATATCTGATTCTGTAAGTACTGTGCCTCAGGTTGACAGTGGCTTTCAGAGGGTTAATAATAATATTCCAATGATAATGCAGGGTTTGAAACTAGCCCTATGATTGCTGGGGCAAGTACAAATTGATGTCAGGCAAGTCACCTTCATAGATGGTCTAGTTTGGTTACCCAATCTGTCAACTGAAATTTCTGTTGAACAACGACAGGAGAATGAAAGTCTGTACATGTATAATCACATCTAGATGAGAGTGGGAATGTAACATTTCTGTTTGGGCAAGCACAATTTGAACATTTTTTTTTCTTTACTTGCCCGAACGGGCCAGTAGAGAAACAAATTTAGTGTGGAGGCACAGATAATGCAGGGCTCCACACTTACCTTTTTGCCAGTGTTTTCTGGTGGCCCTAAACAAAAATTCACTGGCCTGAAAATTTAATTTCATGAGTGAACTTTTTACTATTCAAAATATCACTCTTTCCTGATCAAACTTGCGATTATATAGATTAAGCATGACATGGAAGAAAACAAGATTTTTCTAATTTTTTCAATGTCGGGTTGAAAATCTGCCAGCCCAATTGGGCCACCAAAATAAGACTTTTCACTGGCCCCGGGCCAGTGTGATTGTCGAGCGTAAAAGTTTCCTTACTGAGTATGGCCGAGAGAAATCTTCCAGCATCCTGATCGCTGTGAAGTCCATTGGTTTGAATCCTTCCACAAGATCGATCAAGAGGAAGGCCATCTGTAAACTAATAACAAAATAATAAAGAAATAATACAAACAAAAACACTCCCAAATCTTTTTAAAAACATATGAGATTTAAGAAAATATTGATTGCTTGAAAATGAATGCACATAACTAGTAAGAGTAACAAAGGCATGGAATCATCAAACAACTCATACCGTTCTGCAGCTTTCACAACTGAAACAATTAGTCTCAGGAGTCGGGGCCATTGGAATGAAATTACGGAACAGTCAAACCCAACTATAAGGAATAAAGAAATGTGGCCACTGTAGAAAGTTTCTACATCTCTTGGGTTTTTTTTGTGCAAGGCATTCATTTTCAGTGACTAATATAGGGAAAGCTATTAAAGATAGGATAATATATGGATGCTAAGACAGGTTTCACTCTAGCGTTGTCCTATGTGCCTTAATGAAGTAGAAAGGATTGACAAATCTAAAAGTGTCCTCACTTTTTCCTGGTTCTGAGGAATCCCTCTGCAGTGACTGCAAAGTTCTCCGGCTGTCTGATACCGTACCCGGGTAGGTCCACCAGGCTGAAGGAGTTGCCTGCCTGGTAGAACAGCAGCAGCTTTGTGTGACCCTGCAGGGGAAAATAATGAAAATACGGATGGCTTTTATATTATCACACAGTAACCATCACAATTGTTATAGAGATCTGTGTTACAGAGATTTTGTAGGTGTTCCGTATTGCTTTACGTTGTTGCTATGTAATACACAGGGAATGGTAGATCATTTGGAAATACAGGAACAAAGCTTTCTGGCTATTTGGTTTCATACCCTGGAAGATCCACCAGATTGAAGAAGTTGCTTTCCTGATAGAAGAGCAGCAACTTTATGTGACCCTGTATTAGGGAAAGGATCAAAATTATGCTATGCAGGATATTGCAAGATCCTGCATTCGGAATGCTCTATTCAATTTTAACAAAGGAGGCGTTATTCGCCATTCCTGTCCAGAGGGGGCAGAAGACTCCCTATTGTCCGCAGGACAATAACAAACTGGGAGATTACCTGGCAAGGCCAATTTCAATAGCTATTCAGAACCACGAAAAACTTGTCCAGAACTCTTGGCACAAAGGTCTTTTATTCGATATTGATTGGCGCAGGATATTGAGTTCCTCATTTCAATGGGGATGGAGAATGCAGGATCCTTCGATATCCTGCATAGCATAATTTTGATCCTTGCCCTTAAGACATTAAAGTTACAGAGATCTTGTTTATTTTCTCATTAATTTGTTTATGTTGTTGATAAGTGATACACAGGGTATGGTGAATCATTTGGACATTTTATAGGAACAAAGCTATCTGGCTGTTTAGTTTTAGACCCACCAGACTGATTGGCCCGGATTCACAAATTTCCCTTTCGTTACAAAGATATGTATGATCGAAGTATTCAGATAAGAAAAACTCCGGGCGAGTTTTTCTTATGTGTACAAAGTGAGTGCAGTGAGTTATTGAATATCACTTTGCATTTTCGCTCATTACTCAGCCATGCAATGTCCATTTGACTTGACATTTTCACACAATTTCCCTGTGGACATATGAGATAACAACAGTATACATTGCATCAACCATTCATCACTTTTTGCACATGTCAACAAAGTAACTAGATCCCTTTAAGGGTTAAACCTTATCATTACGGTCAAACCTGTCTATAGTGACCACCCGAGGGAAACAAGAATAGTGGCAACTGTAGACAGCTGACCTCTATAGACAGGTTCCAAAACACCATTTTCCCTGCAGGGGATCCCTTTTGATGGCCACTAGTCTACAGGCAGGTTGGCTGCAATAGACAGGTGACCACTAAGACAGGTTTGACTGTATTTCTTTCCCACTTACTGGTGTCCTGGAGGTTCTGACGGTGAGATCGGGAACGTTGTGGAATAGTGCCTTGATGAGAGATGACTTGCCAATGTTGCTACGGCCAAGCATGGCAATCTGCACATAAAAACGGACAGGTCAATCAGATGCGTTTCACTCTAAAGTACTGATACAAGTTAGTTCATGCACAAATTTGATGTTTTACTTTAAATATATCATGTGTAGAAAGTTGAGATGCATTCTTCTATGTTTGTTCATTCAAGGCAATCTACAACATGTCCCCAAATTAATTACAACGGGACTTTCTGCAACGATAACTTTAAAGATAGCAGATCAATCAGAATGATATTTCAGGGTATGAAACTATAACTTGTTACCTACATCTTGCAGAAAACCCTATTCGATTTGCTTCAGTGGTCATGGAGAATGAGGATCTTTTGTCAATCATGTCAGATGTCCCTTCCCTCCAGGTTTTGTAAGGAGACGTGTTGTCCATTGTGTTCACGCGTTATGAACGAAAATGGACACATGACATGATTGACAAAAGATCCTCATTCTCCATGACCACTGAAGCAAATCGAATAGGGTTTTCTGCAAGATGTAGGTAATAAGTTATAGTTTCATACCCTGAAATATCATTCTGATTGATCTACTATCTTTAAAGTTATCGTTGCAGAAAGTCCTGTTGTAATAATTTTGGGACATGTTGTAGAGGATGCCATGGGCTATGCAACATTTCTGACCTGTGAATGTCTCTTTGTTAAGTAAACCCATTCATTACTTACGAGAACCTGGTGGGTTCTGTGTTATTTCTACAAGGATTGTAACACCTTGTAGGGAATGGGACTATGAATTCATAGCACACATGCCAAAGTTGTTTTGCCTGAACCATTAATAACAACTTAGGCATTCTTAATCCCAATGATACTATTATACAAGCCTGCACACTAACCTTTTTCTCTACTGGTCCGTTTATCCTCTGTAAACTTTTCACATTTTACTTGCCCAAACAAACAAATTATCTTGCCCGCTTACTTCTAGATAAGATTAACACGTAATGAATCACATTTTTTACTCTCTCATGGTTAACCAATAATTTAATTACCCAATCAGAAAACCAAACTAGGTCATTTATGAAAATTTACTTGCCCCAGACAATAGGGCAAGTGCTAGTGCCCTGTATTATAGTCATTTGAATTTTCTGTTTTGGGTTAATACTTTAAAAGATTGATTTAATACACTTACTTCGGGTAAAATGTATTCAGGGGAATTTTCTGGGAGGTACGCTCCCTTCACGAATCGGACGTTGTGCTTCCGCCCATGCTCAAAGAGTTCCGATGCCTTCTGAACTTCAGACTCAGTCGGTCGGAAGATGATGTCATGGTCCTATGGAGGGGTAACAAGATAAAAACATGTCATTAATAAAAAAAAAGACGTCTGAAATTCCAAATTGATTAAATATCACCTGAAGCCAGTTCAAAGGTCCAACAGTATACAGGAAACATTTATAACCCATAACATTGATCATGAATTACATCATAGAGGTACCACAAGAAAACTATGTAGAAATAAAAGACATCAGATTCAGAACTCCTAAATTGATTGGATATCACTTCATTGTCAATTCAATAAAGGAACAATAAATGTATAATATACAAATATCATACATGTAAAGAAAATGATATGATACATTAAATATTGTGATCCGTATTTAGGCATTTTAGGTACCGGCGACCGCAGCAGGAATTTTGTGTTTGAGTTTGAAAATTGTTAAAGATGTAGCACTTCAAAATGCTAAAGGAAAAAAGAAAACAAATTACCTGAAATATAGGTTCCTTGATGTACTTGTCAGCAGCAAAGAGTGGGTTAATTGCTTCTTCATCGGCTTCTTGCTTGCTTGCCTGGTTGACTGGTTTACGGGTTGCCGTTGATTTCCACCTGGCTATAAAGGGATCAATGATGGTAGCTTCTTCACTGCCAAACTTCGGTATGTTTTGATGCGGCACTGACAAGAGGCGAGCTTTCGTTGACATCAGTCTGGCACAGCGATGGCAAATCATTTTTGCAATCTACACAAAATATCTGCAAATGAAAAACAAAAAAAAACATATTCTGAAGTTTAGATCTCTTTGTACTTGTAGCTTTAGCTACAGGTTTCAATTAAGATGAAGACCTGTCCCTCGTTAATGAGACAGCCATCGCGAGATGGAAGAACTTAATTTAGGAATTCTGTATCTTGATCTAATTAAGGAGACACGAACGAACGAGCTAGCTCTAGCATGATATTCAACTAGATGGCTTGGATTCAAATACATGGCCTATCCGCTACCCCTGGAAGTCTGGAAGTATAGTTAAAATGTATTGTAAATTAACCTGTTTATAATTATAATGACCACCTGCTCATGGAGACCAATTTGTGTGGCCCCTTGGGGCTTGGGCAGTCTTTATAGACAGGTTGGCCGTTGGATTGTAATTTCCACAACTCACAAGTCTCACTCTAAGTACTAAGTAAAACAACAAAAAGTCAATAATAACAAAATACAAACAAAAATACAATACACAGTTACTAATTTAGTTTCTAAACACACAAAGTCAAGATGAATAAAGTGTATATGTATCAGAAAATATCTTGATCTTAACTGCAATAGTGTAAATACGTAGAATCCAACTCTGCCTCTGGCTTTGTAATGGAAATTTTAAAATCGAAGCAGAGCTCAGCTGGTAGCAGCTCAGCAGGAATGGAGATTCGAGGGCTCTTGTACACGAGAGAGCAGCCGAGTGTAGCGGCCTGGACGCCCAGTCACGCAAGGTGCTTTGCTGCGTCCAGTGCAGTTGCCCACGATCGCGAGGATTAAGTCTCGATGATAAAACTTTATGGTGATACATTTTAAGGGAAATATCCTAATTATGTATTACATTCATCTTGAAGATCTTGATTCGACAAATTTGCAGAAAACTCACCCGTAACGTCGATGTTGTAAGGGCCATGCATGTGTAGCAAGCTTCGGGACTTTCCCTTTATAATCGATCGACGTCGCGTCTACACTGTGCGTGTGCGCGAGAGGGCGCGCGTGCTACCAAACACAATTCACAGAAATACGATATAAAAATTACACAATTCACAGAAATACCACACAATTACACTTTTAAAGTAAGATCACAGAAAAGGAATATTATAAAGTACTAAAAACGCACCCAAAACACCACACACTGTTTTTTTTTTGGGGGGGGGGGGGGGGGGGGGGTTTAACCCCCCCCCCCCCCCCCCCCTTTACCACTTGTAGCTGGTCTTATAATGATGACCACATTTTAGCGGTCTCGACCATCATCACCAATGGTCTCGACCACGAAAATTTTGAAATAGCTGGTTTGAAATTGACTATATTTTGAGCAATCAAAATAATGTTTGAAATACAAAATCTATAGCACCTACGCTCCAATTCAAGCGCATGAACGCTGCTTGCCACAAAAATTCGTTTAGCTCAACTGACCGCCTATCAGAATGGGGTGGTATGGTATTTATTCAGACGGGTATTTCTGAATAGTAGTATAATTTGGTTCCTTACTTGTTTCGTTCCGCAAAATTAATGGAGATTTGCAAATCTTTAATACATTTTATGAATCTAAAACTTATCATCCTTACAGAGAGGTTATAGCGTCTGTCAAACAATATGCATAAATATGCAAAGTAGGTAAAGGCCGTGATGAATATTGGATTTGATGGTTTTGCGTTTTTCGCTTGTGATACAGTCATTATTGTCACACATGTTTTACCTAGGTTATTTTCAATTACTTCCTAAAAGTGACATTACAAAAAATCCAGCCATTCTTGGTCAAAATTGACACTTGACCCTATTCATGAAATATGCACATCCGGTATGCTTATTAGCTAATTGTCTATAAAAGCGTTACTAAAATGGCGCATGCACAAGCTTCTGAAAATAATGGCAACATGGGATTTTTGTTTGTGCAAATCTCCAAAAATGTTGAACGGAATACACAATCGGAACATTGTAAACCTAACTAGGCATAGGCATCGATTTCTTCTCGCCAATTATGTTGGGGGGGGGGGGGGGGGGGGGGATAATACGTCATTTTGACCATCTTCGGCAAGGGAGCGAAGCGACCAACCCAGCAGCGTGCCCAAGCTGGGGGGGGGGGGGGGGGGGGGTAGGTGACATTAAATAGTTTTAAACCGAATAATACCTACTTTAAACAGGATTTGTGTGCTCTTTGCAAGGAACCAATAGAAGGTTGGGCAGTAGGGGCCCGCTTTTTAGTCCCTGCCGGGGCCTAGTTGGCAGAGCCCCCCTTTTTTATCAAGATTTATTTCAACGAGGTATAAGTCAAGTGTCTGATTTAATGTTGAATAGTAGTATGATATCTAGGGTTAGACCCTATAGTTCCTTTATAATCTTTTGTTATAAACTCCATTATGTTTATTCCATGGAGTAAGTGAATTGAATATACAGTTGATTTGTGATTGTTTATGTATATAATTATGTATAAGGTGTATGTTCTCTGTTTATGAATAACATGTTACGGGCCTGTTAGGCATGGTCGCTCCGCTCCCTCGCATCGACCCCCCCCCCCCCCCCCCCCCCCCACTTCTCAAAATGTCTACACCGCTGGCAGAAAGAGTTGCAATCGATTTAATTGTAATTATAAAGTTGCAATTATCAGATAATTTGTCTAAATGCTCAAATCTGATTGGTACGTTCAAATGTACGTACTTTCTGACTTGCAATTAATTATTGCAACTTTACAATCGATTGCAATTCTCTCTCTGCAACGGCCCAAGTGTTAAGGGGTTATTAGCAGGGGCGTAGCTACGGGGGGGGGGGGCCTGGGGGGGGGGGGGGGGGGGGGGGGGGGGGGCACGTGCCCCCACAAATTTTCTGTGCCCCCCAGGTGCCCCCCCACTGAAAATTCATGCTTGAAAAAACAAAATTTGAATTAAAAACAATGCCGTTAGAACATATACTACAAAGAAAGAGGGTTCGAACCACATCTCTGGTTTGAAGATGCGCCATCATGATCTAATAGATACCGATCCCGCAATAGTTTACACACTTTACTTCACAAACGTCCGTTACCGTAAGTCAATT